>JAWZYT010001078.1:17500-20000 GCA_034508575.1 Petrolisthes manimaculis | reverse complement strand
TTATATTTTTTTGTTGTTGTTTATTAATTATTATCGTCGTCGCCCCCGCCGCCGCCACCGCGGTCGCCGCCACCCCCGCCGCCGCCGCTGTCTCCACCACCCCCGCCGCCGCCGCCACCACTAATTAACTAATTTTTTTTTATTAATAATTTGTATTTTTTATTTTTATTTTAATAATTATTTTTCTTATTTTTTTTTTAATATATTTTGTTTTGTTTATTAATTATTATCGTCGTCGCCGCTGCCGCCCCCCGCCCCCGCCGCCGCCGATAATTAACTAATTTTTTTTTAATTAATATTTTTTATTTTTTTATTTTTTTTGATAATTATTTTTCTTTTTTTTTTAATATATTTTTTTTGTATTAATTATTATTGTCATCGTCGTCGTAGTCGCCGCCCCCGCCGCCGCCGCCGCCGCCGCCACGCCGCCGCCACTAATAAACTATTTTTTTTGTTTTATTAATATATTTTTTTTTTTTTTTTTTTAATATTTTTTTTTTTTTTTTTTTTTTTTTTATTAATTATTATCGTCGTCGCCGCCCCCACCGCCGCCGCCCCCGCCACTGCCGCCCCCGCCCCCGCCGCCGCCGCCGCTAATTAACTATTTTTATTTTTTAATTAGTAATTTTTATTTTTTGTTTTTTTTTAATAATTATTTTTTTATTTATTTTATTTTTATTTTTATTTTTTTTTACTAATTATTATCGTCGTCGCCGCCGCCGCCACCCCCGCCGCCGCCACCCCCGCCGCCGCCACCCCCAAAGCCGCCGCCGCCACCGCCTCCACCGCCTCCACCGCCGCCACCGCCGCCGCCTCCGCCGCAGCCGCCGCTAATTAATTATATATTTTTTAAATAAATATAATATATATATTTTTTTAAATAATTATTATTATTTTTTTTTAATATATTTTTTTTTGTTTTAATTATTATCGTCGTCGTCGTCGTCGTAGTCGCCTCCGCCGCCGCCGCCGCCGCAGCCGCTGCCACCGCCGCCGCCGCCGCCGCCGCTAATAAACTATTTTTTTTTGTTTTATTAATATATATTTTTTTTTTTTAATATATTTTTTTTTTTTTTTTTTTTTTAATATTTATTTTTTGTTTATTAATTATTGTCGTCGTCGCCGCTGCCACCGCCGCCGCCGCCGCTGTCACCGCCGCCGCCGCCGCTGCTGCCGCTACCGCTAATTAACTAAAAAAAAATATTAATAATTTTTATTTTCTATTTTTTTTTAATAATTATTTTTCTTATTATTTTTTTATATATATTTTTTGTTTATTAATTATTATCGTCGTCGCCGCTGCCGCCCCCGCCGCCGCCGCCCCCGCTGCCGCCGCCCCCGCCACCGCCGCTAATTAACTAAAAAAATATTAATTAATATATTTTTTTTTTTTTTTTTTTTTTTTGTATTAATTATTGTCGTCGTCGTAGTCGCCGCTGCCAACTCCGCCGCCGCCGCCGCCTCTTCCGCCGCACCCGCCGCCGCACCCGCCGTCGCCGCCGCACCCGCCGCCGCACCCGCCGCCGCCGCCGCCGCCGCCGCCCCCGCTACCGCCGCCTCCTCCGCTTTTTTTTTAATTAATATTTTTTTTATTTTTTTTTAATAATATTTTTTTTTATTTTTTTTTTATTCATATTTTTCTATTAATTATTATCGTCGTCGTCGTCCCCGCCGTCCCCGCCATCGCCGCCGCCATCGCCCCTGTCGCCGCTGCCGCCGCCGCCGCTAATAAACTATTTTTTTTTATTAATAATTTTTATGTTTTATTTTTAATATTTTTTTTTGTTTATTAATTATTATCGCCGTCGTCGTAGTCGCCGCCGCCGCCGCCGCCGTCGCCGCCCCCGCCGCCGCCACCCCTGCCATCGCCGCCGCCGCCGCCGCCACTAATAAACTATTTTTTTTGTTTTATTAATAATTTTTATTTTTTATTTTTTTTAAATAATTATTATTATTTTTTTTTATATTTTTTTGTTGTTGTTTATTAATTATTATCGTCGTCGCCCCCGCCGCCGCCACCGCGGTCGCCGCCACCCCCGCCGCCGCCGCTGTCTCCACCACCCCCGCCGCCGCCGCCACCACTAATTAACTAATTTTTTTTTATTAATAATTTGTATTTTTTATTTTTATTTTAATAATTATTTTTCTTATTTTTTTTTTAATATATTTTTTTTGTATTAATTATTATTGTCATCGTCGTCGTAGTCGCAGCCGCCGCCACCGCCGCCTCTGCCGCCGCCGCCGCTGCCGCCGCCTCTGCCGCCGCCGCCGCCCCCGCTACCGCCTCCCCTGCCGCCGCCGCCGCTAATTAACTTTTTTTTTTAATTAATAATTTTTTTTTTTTTTTATTTTTTTTTTTATTTTTTTTTTTTATATATATATTTTCTATTAATTATTATCGTCGCCATCGCCGCCGCCGCTGCCGCCGCCCCCGCCGCAGACGCCCCCGCCGCCGCCACCTCTGTGTGCGTGTGTGTGTGTCTCCACTCTCCAGCCACAT
>JAWZYT010001078.1:7500-12500 GCA_034508575.1 Petrolisthes manimaculis | reverse complement strand
ACGTGTGTGTGTGTGTGTGTGTGTGTGTGTGTGTCGGTGAGGGAGTAATCTAGTCGGCTGTTAGTTCAGTTCACCGCCGACCATCAGTGTTAACAGAACCTCAACCAGGATTAAGTATTGAATTATTTATTATTTATTTATTATTATTTATTATTTATTATTATTTATTATTTAGTGAATTAATTATGGCCTAATTTATTTAATTTTGGGTTTGTTGAAGTGATATATTTATTGAATTAATTACGGCTTAATCTAATTTAATTTTGGGTTTATTCGTATTCAAACTTCAATCAGGATTAAGTAGAGATTATTTATTTATTGAAGTGATATATTTATTGAATTAATTGTGGCGTAATTTATTTAATTTTGGGTTTATTAGTGATATATTTGTTGAAGTGATATATTTATTGAATTAATTACGGCTTAACCCCTAAAGGACCGGGGATAGTGAAATTACTGTGCCTCCCACAGGCTGGACCGGGGGTTGAGCGAAAAACACGTAAAATAGCCTGTTTTCGCATGCTCTGTACTCCTAACCTACAACGAACGAGTGAATTATTTTAGTGCCATGAGAACGAGCAACTCTTCCTCTTTCGATTGGTACCAATGGGAAGTCTGTAGGTTTAATGGTTACAGAATTACGACGAGTTGAATGAGGTACTGTCGCCGTACAGTGAGTGCTAGTGTTTGTGTGGGTGTGGTGACCGTGGCGAGGTAGTAGAAAATGGAGATAGGCGCTCGTCAGCTAAATCACTCACCAACACACTCGGACATAACATCAATAATTCCTCAACTTTACCCTAGAAAAGGCAGTGTGTGTGTACTCAGTCTGAGCATCCCATCCTACCATAAACCAGTGTAGCCAACGTCTGGAGTAAAAAAAATTGGGGAAAATTCCTTAACCTTGGGAAATTTTAGCAATCCCGGTCCTTTAAGGGTTAATCTAATTTAATTTTGGGTTTATTGAAGTGATATATTTATTGAATTTATTACGGCCTAATTTATTTAATTTTGGGTTTATTAGTGATATATTTAGTGAATTAATTATGGCCTAATTTAATTAATTTTGGGTTAATTGAAGTGATATATTTATTGAATTAATTGTGGCCTAATTTATTTAATTTTGGGTTTATTAGTGTTAAAAGTGTTTACGAATATTTCCTCTATAACTAATATATATATAATTAATATATATATAATTACTAACTTCACTCTCCATAGAATACCAGCATTTTTACGGGTAAATTACTTAGAAAATTAGTTAAGTGAGGTGTAGGGTAAAAAAAAAAAAAAAAAAAAAAAAAAAGACGAGATATTTTCGTTGGCGGAAAAATATTTGTGTTAAAATTAATATTAGGAATAATTGTATTCTATGTGGCTGAGGCTAAAGATAATATATAGGAATGTTAAATATAGTAGTTAATCCTTAAATATAACTAGAGAATACACCTGCTGGGAGAAAGAAATTATTGAAATGGTTAAATATATAGGTTTTTAGGGGACTAGTTTTTTTCACGAGACGTGTGTGTGTGTGTGTGTGTGTGTCAGTGTGTCGGTGTGTGTGTGTGTGTGTCGGTGAGGGAGTAATCTAGCCGGCGGTTAGTTCAGTTTACCACCAGCCATCAGTGTTAACAGAACCTCAACCAGGATTAAGTATTAGATTATTTATTATTATTATTATTTATTATTTACTATTTATTATTTATTATTTATTATTATTTATTATTATTTATTATTTATTATTTATTATTTATTATTATTTATTATTTAGTGAATTAATTATGGCTTAATCTAATTTAATTTTGGGTTTATTAGTGATATATTTATTGAATTATTTATTTATTGAAGTGATATATTTATTGAATTATTTATTTATTGAAGTGATATATTTAGTGAATTATTTATTTATTGAAGTGATATATTTAGTGAATTATTTATTTATTGAAGTGATATATTTATTGAATTATTTATTTATTGAAGTGATATATTTAGTGAATTATTTATTTATTGAAGTGATATATTTATTGAATTAATTGTGGATTAATTTAATTTTGGGTTAATTCGTGTTCAAACTTCAATCAGGATTAAGTAGAGATTATTTATTTATTGAAGTGATATATTTAGTGAATTAATTTTGGCTTAATTTAATTTAATTTTGTTTTTTTTAGTGATATATTTATTGAATTAATTGTTGCCTAATTTATTTTAATTTTGGGTTTATTCGTGTTAAAAGTGTTTACGAATATTTCCTCTAACTTAAAAAATAACTATTGCTTTATAGGCCTACCACCACCTAGGCCTACCACCACCTAGGCCTACCACCACCTAGGCCTACCACCACCTAGGCCTGGCTGGTGTCCTTCTAGGTGGGAGAGGTGAAGAGAGAGGTGCTACAAGAGTCCAGAGTATAGGCCTACCACCACCTAGGCCTGGCTGTTGTTGTTGTATAGGCCTACCACCACCTAGGCCTGGCTGGTGTCCTTCTAGGTGGGAGAGGTGAAGAGAGAGGTGCTTCAACAGTCCAGAGTATAGGCCTACCACCACCTAGGCCTACTGTGACTATTAATTAACCAGGAGAAAGGGATACGATTTGGTGAGTATATAATTATATTTATTAATATTTATTTTGTAATAATAATAATATTCTGTTATCATTTAGTTGCTGTAATTAATCGTTTAGTAACTGTAATTAATCATTTAGGCATTATTAATATTAATTTGTGTGTTAAAGATGTAATTACAGCGAATGTTAAATTAAAAACCGAAAGTCCGACAATTAAAAAATATTAACCTATGGACTGCGAAGTTAATAATTGTATTGTGAAATCGTGTATGTGTGATATTAATAATGTAAGTTTTTTTTTTTTTTTTTTTTTTTTTTTAAATTACATGTTTGTTCGCAGAAATGATTAACTTATGGCTGTACAATCATCACTACCACCATCATCACTACCACTACTACTACTACCACTACTACTACTACTACTACTACCATCACACACACACACACACACAATTAATCAACAAGGTAATAATTATTCCCTTTTTGTTTACACTGACAAATAAATGAATAAATCACTAAAAAAAATAATGAAATTAATAAATAAATAGTAATAAATAGTAACACACACACACACACACACACACACACACACACACACACACACACACACACACACACACACACACACTTACAAGACAAATAAATAATGTATTCTTTATATTTTCAGATACCTGTACAACATTGAAGAAGAGAGAGAGAGAGAGAGAGAGAGAGAGAGAGAGAGAGAGAGACATCATCACCCCTGTGTGTGTGTGTGCATAGATGTAGATGTGTGTGTGTGTGTGTGTGTGTGTGTGTGTGTGTGTGCATAGATGTGTATGTGTGTGTGTGTGTGTGTGTGTGTGTATAGATGTGTGTGTGTGTAGTTTTATATATATAACTATAATATTAATAACACTAACCTATAACAATAACAATAACCAACAATAACAATAACCAATAATAACAATAAACAACAATAACAATAACAATAATAATAACCAACAATAACAATAACCAATAGTAACAAACAATAATAACAATAACAATAACCAACAACAATAACAATAACAATAACCAACAATAATAATAACAATTAATAATAACAATAACCAATAATAACAATAATAACAATAACAATAACAATAACCAACAATAACAATAACAATAACAATATTTAATTAACTAATATTATTTAAAAAAAAATTCTGTGTGCAAATATCCTTGGTTCACATTACAGCCGACGTCATTAAAGTTGACGGTGTGGACGTCAATAACGGCTTGGCTTGACGGCCAGCTGAGGAATACCCTTGGTTCACATTACAGCCGACGTCATTAAAGTTGACGGTGTGGACGTCAATAACGGCTTGGCTTGACGGCCAGCTGAGGAATACCCTTGGTTCACATTACAGCCGACGTCATTAAAGTTGACGGTGTGGACGTCAATAACGGCTTGGCTTGACGGCCAGCTGAGGAATACCCTTGGTTCACATTACAGCCGACGTCATTAAACGTGACGGTGTGGACGTCAATAACGGCTTGGCTTGACGGAAACCCCATCGTAATTCGAACTGTTATGGTTTGTGTGTGTGTGTGTGTGTGTGTGTGTGTTTGTCCTGTAATTTATAACCATGCAGGATACATACATACATACACACACACTGTATATTTATTTATTTATATGCCTTATTTTGTTTTATTAATTGATAATAGATAAAATAATAATTTTAATTTGTGTTTATGTGTACGTTTGTGTTTTTTTTTTTTCTAACAAATGCTTACTTCGTTTTTTTTATATGTATATATATATTCGTTTTTTTTCTTCTAACTAATGATTCGTGTTTTTTTTTTATATATATTAGTGTTTTTTTTTCATTATCTATTCATGTTTTTTTTTCTAAATAATGATTCGTGTTTTTTTTTATATATATATTAGGGTTTTTTTTTCTTCTAACTAATGATTCGAATATATGAAACACAAGGCTGATTCCCTGTAATGTGTGGCCCAGCGACCACTCCACCCACCTGAGACCCGAGTCAGCTTCGGCTATGGCTGACTAAGCAGGAAGACCTCAGACAGCTGACTCAACCCCCCCCCCCCCTAACTAATGATTCCTGTTTTTTTTTTCGTTATATATTCGTGTTTTTTTTTCTAACTAATGATTCGTGTTTTTTTTTTTATATATACGTGTTTTTTTTCTAACTAATGATTCGTGTTTTTTTTTATATATATTCATGTTTTTTTTCTAACTAATGATTCGTGTTTTTTTTTTATATATATATTCGTTTTTTTTTCTAACTAATAATTCGTGTTGTTTTTTTCATTATATATTCGTGTTTTTTTTTCTAACTAATGATTCGTGTTTTTTTTTTATATATATATACGTGTTTTTTTCTAACTAATGATTCGTGTGTTTTTTTCCATTATAGATTCGTGTTTTTTTTTTGTTTTTTTTTC
>JAWZYT010001077.1:22500-85404 GCA_034508575.1 Petrolisthes manimaculis | reverse complement strand
ACCTCTTACACCCTACTCTCTCCACCCTCACCCACATACCACCATACCTCTTACACCTTACACCCTATCTCCCACCCTCACCCACATACCACCATACCTCTTACACCTTCCACCCTATCTCCCACCCTCACCCACATAGATTTCTCCCTCCCTCCTCCCCACCTCCTCAACTTCTTTTTGTAAGAGAGGGGGAAAGTGTGGGAGGGAGGGAGGGAGGCGGGTTAGAAGGAGGAGGATAATAGTGAAGGTGAGTATGGGTTAGGTTAATTTAGGTTGAGCTGGGTTATATTATTAGGTTAGGTTAGGTTAGGTTGCGTTATATTAGGTTAGTTTAGGTTAGATTAGGTTGGATCCGGATAAGTTAGGTTAGCTTAGGTTAGATTAGTTTGGATCTGGTTAGGTTAGGTTAGGTTAGATTAGTTTGGATCTGGTTAAATTATGTTGGGTTGGGTTGGATTGGGTTTGGCTGGGCTGGGTTAGGATGGATTGGGTTGAGTTGGTTTGGGTTGAAATGGGTTTGGATTGGTTGGTTTATATTGGGTTGAAATAGATAGAAAGATAGAGAGGGGGAGGAGCGTGCCGGTTAATAGAGGGGGGGGGGGAAGTAAAGTATTTAATGTAATGTGTTAACGCGAATGTTAGTAATTTCAGGCTTCCCCACATTATGACACACACACACCAATTCTCTTTGTCATACACACACACAAACACACATACACACACCAACCCTTTCTATATATACACACACACACAAACACACACCAACCCTTTCTATATATACACACCCACATACTCTCTCCCACTTTCTCTCCCTCCTTCCCTCTATCTTGTTTGTGGGTGGAAATCCCCTTGAAATTTTCCAAGTTCATCTCTCTCTCTCTCTCTCTCTCTCTCTCTCTCTCTCTCTCTCTCACACACACACACACACCCACACACTATAACTGAAGTACTGTAGCCTATGTGTTTGTGTGTGGTTACAACGAAGAAATAATAGTAAACAATTGGTAAAGTTAGGTTGGGATAGGTTAGGTCAGGTTTGACTGGGTTAGGATGGATTGGGTTGAAATGGGTTGGGTTAGGTTTGGCTTAGTTGGTTTTGGTTGGATTGGGTTAGGTTTTATTAGGTTGGGTTTGGCTGGGGTGTGTTAGGTTGGCTTAGGTTAGGTTAGGTGTTGGGTTAGGCTTGGATGGGTTGGGTTTGACTTGATTACGTTAGGTTGGATTTTACTTAATTGAGTTATGTTGGGTTTGACTTGATTTCATTAAGTTGGGTTTGGCAGGGTTGGGTTAGGTTAATTTAGGTTTAGTTGGTTTAAATTGAGCAGGATTATATTAGGTAGGTTGGCTTGGGTTGCGTTATATTAGGTTAGTTTAAGTTAGATTAGGTTGGATCGGATTAAGTTAGGTTGGGTTAGGTTAGGTTAGGTTGGGATTGGTTGGATTAGGCTTGGTTGGGATAGGTTATAATTATTATATTGTGTTTGATTAGGTTAGGTTAAATTAGTTTATGTTGGTTAGGTTGGGATTGGTTAAGCTACGTTGGGTTGTGTTAGATTATGTTTGGTTAGGTTAGGTTAATTGACATGAAGAGAGAGAGAGAGAGAGAGAGAGAGAGAGAGAGAGAGAGAGAGAGAGAGAGAGAGAGAGAGAGAGAGAGATGAACTTGGAAAATTTCAAGGGGATTTCCACACACAAACAAGATAGAGGGAGGGAGGGAGAGAAAGTGGGAGGAAAATAGAGGCAATGGAAGGGAGAGAGAAAGTGGTAGTGGAAGAGGGGCAATGGGAGGAAGGGAAAGAAAGTGGAAGGGAAAAGGGGAGATGGGAGAGAAAAGGGGGGAAGATTGAAGATGGTAGGGAGAGAGAAAGTGGGAGGGAAAAGGGGGAAATGGTAGGGAGAGAAAGTGGAAGGGAAAAGGGGGAAATGGTAGGGAGAGAGAAAGTGGAAGGGAAAAGGGGGTAATGGTAGGGAGAGAGAAAGTAGGAGGGAAAAGGGGGTAATGGTAGGGAGAGAGAAAGTGGGAGGGGGAGATGGGAGAGAGAAAGTGGGAGGGGAAGATGAGAGATGGGAGAGAGAAAATCGTAGGGAGAGGGGAAGAGGGGAGATGGGAGAGAAAAAGGGGGAAGATGTGAGGAAGGAAAACCTTAAAGAGGGGAGAGAGGGAGACAAAAAGGGGAAATGGTATACAAAGGAAGTAATGGAAATAACTAGGTTACCTGGTTTGGTTAAATTAGGTTAGGTTGAAGGTTAGGTTAGGTTAGGTTAGGTTGAAGGAAAGGATATATAAAGGTTGGGTTCGGTTAGGTTAGGTTGAAGGAAAGGATATATAAAGGTTAGGTTTGGTTAGGTTAGGTTGAAAGAAAGGATAGATAAAGGGCAGGTTTGGTTAGATTAGGTTGAAGGAAAGGATAGATAAAGGGCAGGTTTGGTTAGGTTAGGTTGAAGGAAAGGATATATAAAGGTTAGGTTAGGTTAGGTTAGGTTGAAGGATAGGATAGATAAAGGTTAGGTTTGGTTAGGTTAGGTTGAAGGAAAGGATAGATAAAGGGCAGGTTTGGTTAGGTTAGGTTGAGAGAAAGGATAGATAAAGGGCAGGTTTGGTTAGGTTAGGTTGAAGGAAAGGATATATAAAGGGCAGGTTTGGTTAGGTTAGGTTGAAGGAAAGGATATATAAAGGGCAAGGCTCCTCTCCAGCCTCCACTCCCACTTATGTAAATATTTTTCTGTATGTTTGTGCTTCATTCTATTATGTTTTCGTGATGATTATTATTGACCACGACTGTATGTGTGTGTGTGTGTGTGTGGTTGTAGTCATTTAGATTCTCATGGGTTCCTCCTACCCGTATGTATTGTTGCCTGCCTATTGATTGACGCTACACGGCGTAATTAATTAAAGAAAAAAAATCCACTCCCACTTGATATTCTGAAATATATAAGACTACTTAAAAATATATATAAAACAATATTATAATTAGAAACCTTGAAATTATCTAAGACTACTTAAAAATATATATAAAAAATAATTATAATTAGAAACCTTTTTACTTAAAAAAATGATCGAGTGTTACTTTGAAAGTTTTTACCGTGTTTGCTGCCAGCACAGATGCAGAGAGAGAGAGAGAGAGAGAGAGAGAGAGAGAGAGAGAGAGAGAGAGAAAGAGAGAATTAACAGTACCATTGCCTGATGTGGTAATGTCATTTATACAACAAGGGAATACACACACACACACACACACACCACAGGTGAAGCCTTGCAGTTTGTTCCAATGGTTAACAACCCTTATGTTAAAATGGTTCTTTCGTAACTCAGTGTTAAATCGTTGTCCCTTTAGTTTAATTAATACCATTGTTTCTGGTTCCTGAATGAGGGATGAAGGTCAAATAAGTATTCATGATTTATTTTGTCGATATTTTTAAGGATATTGAAGGAATGTCAAGTTACGGATACCAGGAATCATCTTAGTTACTCTTCTTTGTACAGTCGTGGTTAATAATAATCATCCACACATGGGTATCTCAAACAATTTGTTGTCTAGTGTTTTCACGTTCATATATGATGTTATTGTTTTAAATAGTGTGTAGCTGCTTGTATTATATTAAAAGATGGTAGTTAACGTGTGTGTGTGTGTGTGTGTGTGTGTGTGTGTGTGTGTGTGTGTGTGTGTGTGTGTGTGTGTGTTATTGTTTTAAGTAGTGTGTAGCTGCTTGTATTATATTAATAGATGGTAGTTAACGTGTGTGTGTGTGTGGGTGTGTGTTATTGTTTTAAGTAGTGTGTAGCTGCTTGTATTATATTAAAAGATGGTAGTTACGTTAACGTGTGTGTGTGTGTGTGTGTTATTGTTTTAAGTAGTGTGTAGCTGCTTGTATTAAATTAAACAATGGTACTTAATCTATTTATTGAAAAGTTTATCGGCTATTGAACAGAGGTAAGCAGTCAAAATCTTACGTGAGTTACCCCTATATGGATGATTATATTTAAAAGCGACTGTACAATGTCAAACCTCTTTACATCCATCCATGATATAACCGGGAAATAAAAATAGAACAGAATATTCCAAATGTGGCCGAACGAGATATGTAAACAGACTTACTTCCTACTTCTGGGGTTTTATATTTAAAGTTTCGTGCAATAAAATATAATGAATAAATGAGAGAGAGAGAGAGAGAGAGAGAGAGAGAGAGAGAGAGAGAGAGAGAGAGAGAGAGAATAGAGTGAAAAGAAACAAGAAGAGAGAGCGAGAGAGAGCAGTATGTGTATGTGTTTGCGTAGAGTGAGGTACTGTGTGTGTGTGTGTATGTGTGTGTGTGTAATGTTGAGGTTTTAGTGTATGGTTTTTTTTTTTGTGAATTTGTATGCGCGCGCGGGCGTGTATGTGTTGTCATCTGACCTGTGTGGACTTTCCCTCACCTGTCATACAAGCACTCAAAGAAACAATCCAACAAGCACTCAAAGAAACAAGCACTCAAACAAGCACTCAAAGAAACAAGCACTCAAAGAAACAAGCACTCAATCTACCTCTCATAATAGACAGACAGACAGATAGATTGATAGATATATAGATGCATAAAAATTGACAGAAAAACAAACATTCAGATAGATAGATAGACAGATAGATCAACAGATAGATAGATATTGTAGATAGATAGACATACATACAGACAGACAAACAGATTGATAAATAGATAGACAGATGAATGGATAAATAGATAGATACATACAGACATACAGAAAGACAAAGAGAAAATTATTATGTGTAAGAAGGGGAACGAATGATTTGGGAATTTTGTAACGTAACTATCTCTCTCTCTCTCTCTCTCTCACACACACAGACACACACACATTATCTCTCTCTCTCTCTTAAACTCCCCTCCACACACACGTATATTCCCTCCCCGCCCACACATACCTCCCCCACCCTCATCACGTACACACACACAAAGGACACTAGAGTGAAAAAAACAAAACAAAAAAAAACACGGACACCAGGGACATTAGAGTACACACACACACACACACACACAAGGCCAAGGGACACTAGGGTACATACACACACACACACACACCGGAAATAATACCTACCACCCGTGGATTTTCCCCCTTGTTCTATTTTAGTAAGTCTCTTGATAAATGAGGTGTTATCATTTTATATGTTTTTAATATTGTGGTCACTTATACATGTAGCTGAAAACAAGAGAGAGAGAGAGAGAGAGAGAGAGAGAGAGAGAGAGAGAGAGAGAGAGAGAGAGAGAATTACACACAGACACACACATAAATATAAACTTGGTGGTGTGTGTTTGTGTGAGTATGTGTTTTATGTGTGTGTGAGTGAGTAAGATATTATATATATATCGTTTCGATTTAAATAATGAGAGAGAGAGAGAGACAGAGATTACAATTATCTAGCCTATACTCAAACAACAGTAAACACTTTATCTCTTTTAACGGAAATATTTTTGTTTTTATTATTATCATTATTATTATTATTATTATTATTATTATGACCTTCAAAGTATGTACATGTGTTGTGTTGTTACCCACCCCTAAACACACACATACCCACACACAGTCATATATACAGCTATCTACACACACACACACACACACACAGGCAGAAATATATACACCAGTCTATAATTATTCACAAACACATAAATGCATTCAGTCCCACATACACACCTATCTCAACACACAAACACACAGGAATTAATACACCTATCTCCGCACACACACACGCACAGGCAAAAATACATAGAACAATCTATTCTCACAGACACATATACAGTACATACACACACACACCTAGCCCCAGACACACACACACACACACACACTTATAAGGGACTAGCAGGGATACCCGACGTTGTCCGGGGATCTATCTATCTCTATCTATCTATCTATCTAACTCTATCTATCTATCTCTATATATCTATCTATCTCTATCTATCTATCTATCTCTATCTATTTCTATCTATATGTATCTATCTATGTATCTATGTATCTATCTATCTATCTATCTATCTATCTATCTATCTATCTATCTATCTATCTATATCTATCTATATATCTATCTATCTATCTATCTATCTATCTATCTCTATCTATCTCTCTCTCTGTCTGTCTGTCTGTGTCTCTGTCTGTCTGTCTGTGTTTCTGTCTGTCTGTCTGTGTCTCTGTCTGTCTGTCTGTGTTGTGTCTCTATCTGTTTGTCTGTCTGTCTGTCTAAGAACATGATTACATTTACATAGAGAGAGAGAGAGAGAGAGAGAGAGAGAGCATGTGATTTTCTAGCAATTTTCTTTCATTGTTTAAGGAGATACTATTTTATTTAAACAATTTTTTTGAAGAATTTGATGCTCTTGTTATAAGCTTTTGCGTACACCTAGAAGGCTCCCGTTTTCAGTTTCTGGTGTGTAAATTCAAGCTCTTTCATTCTGTAAGAATTTTTTTTGCCTACATGAAAGTTGAAAAATGACAAAATTTACCAGCATTTGTCAGCTGGGTGGGGGAAGGAAAAAAGTCGTTTTTAATTGGTTAATCATTGAAAAATAAAAAAATATATAAGGCCAAGACACTCCAGGTTTTAGAGATAAAATGTATGTAAAAATTATTACTCTAGGTGAAACGATGCGGCTGTGCATAGCGGCTAAACAGACAGACAGACGGACTGTTTTTTATATATAGAAGAAGAAGATATATACACACACATAATCATTAATACACCTAATACACCTATCTATAATCACACACACTCGCACACACACAGGCAGATATACACATACCAATCTATTCTCTCACTCTCTTTTTTTTTTTCATTTAAACTTTCGTGTACAGCGGTTCATTAATAAGCCTGGCTAAGCTAAACAGTAGTAGATAAATGGTAATCAGATATCATGTGTTGCTACATGCATGAATATACATAATTAGATATATTCAGCCTGTATATTGCCTGCTGTACACTAATGTGCGGCTTAAAGTGCAACTTTTCCTCGTGGCACTATCATAAAAGCCGAGTTTGAATGTTTATGTTCTCATGGGCGTTGGAAATGTTCCTCGCCACCTGTGAGCAGCCACCTTCACTTGTTGGGTTGACAGGTCTTGCATGGAGGGAGCTGCTGCAGTGAACACATTCCACATTCTAGAAGTTCTGGCAATGAAGGTCATCTGATGCTGACTGGAGTGTGACCTCGGCACCCCAACCTGCTCTTGGCTGGAGAACACCGTTCTCGTGTCTCTCACAGCCTCACGCGGGGGGAGCCTAAGTCCTGCCAGGTGTTGCACCTCTTGAACCTGTACGTTGTGGAGGACCACCAGAGCAGCAACGTCCTGGCGGTGCTGCAGTGTGTCTAGGGCAGGTATGTCTTGTGAGGGAGGAGGGCAGCTGTTGTTCTTGATCAGTCGCTACACTCTTCGCTCTACTTTGTCGAGTGTCTGCACGTGTGTAGCAGTGCTGGACATCCATGTCAGGGCCCCATACTCAAGGTGGAGCCTTACCTGTGCCTTGTACAGTGTCCCAAAGCCACGTTTGTCCTGGAAACCTGCCACTCTACGTAAGGCAGAGACCCGAAAGGAGGCCTGATGGGCGATGTTGTGAATGTGCCTGTCGAATCTGAGCTCCGCATCAAAGGTTGATATGGTCTTGGAGTGGGAGGGTAATGCAGCCGAACTTCACTTTTCCCTCAACAGCTTGTGAGGCTGCCGGGGACCGAGAAACAACCATGGCTTGTGTCTTCTCAGGAGCAGAGTTCACCTGCCAGCGCTCTCCCCACCTCTTTATTACTTGAAGCTGCTGATTGATGTCAGCAAATACTTGCTGGCTGTTCTGGCAAGAATAAGAACGGTAGAGTGTGCAGACGTCGGCATATGCAGAAAGTGCTGAAAGGTTCTGAGAAGGTCGTCCATGTATAGGTTCCAGAGAACCGGTCCCAGCACAGATCACTGAGGGACTGAGGCTCCTACTGGGAGGTTCCTGGGTTGCTGCCCATTGACAACTACATGGTGTCTCCTGTCATGGAGGTAGTCACCCATCAGCATCAGAAGGTGAGTCCGAATGCCCTTGGCACAGAGCTTTTCCAGCAGGCCCGCATGCCACACACAGTCAAAGGCACCTGCAATATCTAGAGCAGTGGTTCCCAAATTGGGGGCCATATAGAATACACATAATTAATTTCCTACCTATTATAATAACTAACACGTCTATAACATATTTATATATACACATAACATTCCAGTAATAACTACTATCACGTTTTCTTTCTTCGGCCGTAAATATAACTATCGAGAATGGACGAATAAAAAGGGGTAACTCAAAGAGACCCATTGAATAAAAAAGGAGCGTTACAGAGGCAAATGTAAATTACCTGGATGTACTGGAAAGGTGTCAGTGTTCTGCAATAAGTGTGAGGTTCACATGTGCCTCGAATTGAAGAGAAACTGTTTCCTACTATTTCACACAAAATAGTGTGGAAATCAGAAAAAAAGAGTAAATGTTAAATTATTTAAATAAATGCAAAGAGTTTTAGTTAAAAAAAATAGATGGAGATCATTTCACAGACAGGAAAATAATCTAGTTTATTTTTTGTCATTTATATTATCAAGTATGCTATGCTTTATAATGAAACTTGAAATATATGAGATTCCAATTTTCGTTTTGGATGTCTAAGAAGAAATTTTTGTCTTGTTTATAAAAAACATATATTTTCAATAATTTTTTTATAAAATACTTCTTATCAAACAAGTCCGCTCGAGCTACCTTGGTGTACCGAGGCCTCTTGCTAGCAGTACTCTGTTGTCTCTTTGCACTGGTACAGCTCCGGACAGATCAATGGTCCACACCATATCCATCTGTGTCTTGGTTTGGGCCTCATCGGATCTGGCAACAGTTGCGGTGGAGGGAGGGGGGATGATAGTGGGAGAGAAGGAGAGAAATGTGGGCGGGGCTATATGGAGGGTAACGAATGATCAGGTAGAGAAGACAGTGTGTCAGGAGGAATGAATGAATAGTATCGAATCACCAATAGTTTAAAGCAAGGTTCATCAAACTTTTTCAGTCGTGACCCAGTTTTTACTATGACATCATTTTCGCGACCCATACACAAAGATGTTACAAATGACCAGAATTATCAACCTAAGAAACTACAAGGCCAGAAAATGAAATGCAATAATTATGATTAAAAGGCATTTTAACCAGAATTATTTACAGAATTATAAACACTGCGGCCACTGCCTCATCTACCCCTCCCTCCATCTCTCTCTCTCTCTCTCTCTCTCTCTCTCTCTCTCTCTCTCTCTCTCTTTGAAGAAGGCTAATATTTGCGCAATGATTTTGTTTTATTGATAATTAAATATATGAATATTCGATTATAAAAATATGTTAGGTGGATTAGTGTTTGAACTTCATATTTATTTAATGTCACGAATATTATTATTCTATTTTATTCATGCGTTAATTTTTGTGAGTTTGGAGGAATTCGGGATCCGTAGTTTGAAGAACCAGGGTTTAGAGAAGTGCATACTGCATTAACGTAGGTGGATATAGGAGAGAAGAAATGTGATGATTTGAGGCGAGGGTGAAGGGGAAGAGGGTAAGAAAAATGAAGGTGATTAGTTGAAAAGTAATAATAAACAAAAATAATTAGAATATCTGTTATATTATATCCTTTAAAATAAAGGCAGTGTCTTTTGTTCACCATCGTAGTGGGATAGACTACTGAATATATATTATCCTTTGGATATTAGACAGCTATCCCTGTATTCCTTTTATCCCTCGTGCTTGCCCCGTAGAGGGGTATTGCCTGTAATGATGTGGGCAATACCTTAAGGGTTGTGACGCCCCTTCGGCCCCAGCCACTAGCTTACATTTCTTCAACTGTCGTTCCGTTCTTCCTATTTCCTTCTTGCTTGCTGTCACATCTCTCTATCACCTTTTCCTGGTGTTATTTGACCTCGCTGTTGCGCCACTTAATATCAATCTAATCCCTCGTGCTTGTAGTCCACCTTATTTATCACCTTCTCCCAAGCACAGCTGTTTGTTTATTGTTTATTTTTTCGGTAGAAGACGGTTTAATTTTCTAACTATTTAATAATCATATTTATCAACAAATTTCTTAAGCTATTTATCAAGATTTTTTCTTCTAAATATGCATTTCCTTAAAAATAATCGATTTTAAACTTGAATGGCGTTTTCAACAAACTTGATAAAATTTTATGCACAGGCTATAATTATATATTACAGTATTTCTTAGGTTGATAATTCTGGTCATTTGTAACATCTTTCTGTATGGGTCGCGAGAATGATGTCTTAGTAAAAACTGGGTCACGACTGAAAAAGTTTGATGAACCTTGCTTTGAACTACTGGTGATTCGATACTATTCATTCATTCCTCCTGACTCACCGTCTTCTCTACCTGATCATTCGTTACCCTCCATATAGCCCCGCCCACATTTCTCTCCTTCTCTCCCACTATCATCCCCCCTCCCTCCACCGCAACTGTTGTCAGATCCGATGAGGCCCAAACCAAGACACAGATGGATATGGTGTAGACTGTAGACCATTGATCGGTCCGGAGCTGTACAGTAAATAATAACGGGGGCCTACGGTTGTCTCTTGGCTGAGCAACGGTATTCGCTTGGGAGGTGGGTTCCGACTACACCACCCCTCCCATTAGGCAGGTTCGGTGGTGGGGAAGTTCCTTCCGCACTAACTCTGATCCCCTAGCTGGTACTGGAGTACGCCGTCAGGCTACCACTAGGGGGGGTTGAGTAAGGTAACTTGTTTTTTTTCCTGAATTATTGTCCTTTTGGGGGGTTGATACAATAGTTAAGGGCATTAGGAGAGGGTGTAAGGAGAGGGGTCGGTCGGACCTAGTCCGATGCCCCGAATGGCTGATCCCTCGACTAGCCTTCCTCCTCATCAAGGAGGGAGGGTGACAACCAATGACCGTACTATGACTATGGCAGACAGTAATGGAACCCCTACGGCTGACAGACCAAGGCAACAAAATATTGATATTCCCTCCCAGAATGCTCGTTACATGAATGTAAGTTGTGTAAATAGTGGTCAATCTCTCAAGGCTGTTAACCCATTTATCATCAAAAAGATCCTTAATGGTCAGGTGGGTGGCAGTCTTGATATGCTAAGACATTGAGAGATGGTAGTCTCCTGGTAAAAGTGCTGAACTTTTCCCAGGTTAAGAATTTACTTAAACTGACGCAGATTCATGATCTCAGGGTGAAAACCACCATTCCAGATAGGCCAAATACCTGTAAGGGCGTCATTTTCCATAGGGATTTGTCAGTCCTGGATGATGCAGACATTCTAGAGGGAATGAAGGACCAGGGCGTTGTGGAAGTGCAAAGTATGACCAGGTTGAGAGAGAACAAGAGAGAGAAATTTGGCTTATGTTTCATGACTTTTGCTGCTGCTCAGATACCTGACACTGTTAAGATTGGATACAAAATTGTTCACGTAAGCCCTTTTATTCAGAAACCGATGCGTTGTTTCAGGTGCCAAAAATTCGGACATACAGCATTGAGGTGTTTCACTAAAGACTCAGGAGAATTCATTTGTGGTAAATGTGCCGGAAGTCATGAGACAAATCTGTGTTCAGAGACATTCTTCAAGTGTGCCAATTGTGGTGGCCCCCACCAGGCAGGTACATGTAACTGCAGAAGCCTTATAGTGGAGACCGAAACAATGGCATACATGAGGGCTCATGATGTCCAGTTATGGTGAGGCAAAGAGGAAGGTGGAGGAGGTAACCCTGGTTCCCACTGTGTCCTATGCCGTAGCTGTAGCTGGCTCATCTACTGCTCCTGCTAACGATGATCTCTTGAAACTTCTACAGGCTAAAGAAAAGGAGAATGAAGTATTGACAAATAAAGTAAGCATTTTGGAAAGTAAAGTAGATGAATTAACGAAGACAATTGCAGAACTTGTTGAATCAACCCAACAAAAGAAGAAGCACCACAAGGCAAATGATACCGTAAAAAATCAGTAATCTCATGTTCTCGCTCAGGTGACTCCCACGAAGCCTGCATCCGGGACTCCTCCAGCTCTTCGCGCGTCGAGCTGCTCGAGGACTGGCTCTGTGACTGGCTCCTCGTGGAGAGGAACAGGCGATGGAGGCTACCACCTCTAAATCATCCCGTGGGAGGTCTCCCAGCACAAGAAGCTTCGCCAAGACGAACACGGCCCTCCAAAGCCCCGTAAACCACGATAATCTTCGCGCTAACCATAGTACAATGAAACTGTCGAAGTCTTAGAGGTAGATTAAATGAACTCAAACTTTTGGCCTGCACTTACGCTGCCGATATTATTGCCCTTCAGGAAACTCATCTGGATGACCAAGTCGAAGACGAGGTTATCCTGCTTCGGAACTACGAGTTAATTAGGAGGGATCGAAACGGGAGGTGGGAGGTGGGGTAGCTCTCTACATCTGCCGTTCCCTTTCTTTCACTGGGGTACCATGTAATTTCCCTCTGGAGTCTGTCGCCTGCAGAGTGAAATCCGGTGGCACCTACCTGACTGTCTGCTCTGTCTACTGTCCTCCTGATACAGTAACTTATGATGATGTTTTTGATCTGCAGGACAGTCTGCCCTGTAGAAAATTAATTTTAGGTGATTTTAATGTACATCATACGTTATGGGGTTCCCTGCGGGATGACAGGAAGGGGGAGGAGATGGCTAGGCCCATCAGTGGTTCCGGTTTGGTTCTTCTGAACGACGGTAGTCCGACGAGAGTTGATGATAATACCGGTAATTTTAGCGTCCTTGACCTATCTCTGGTCTCCCCATCAATTGCCACTTCTTGTCAGTGGCTACCTATTGATCACTCATTGGGAAGCGACCATTTTCCTATTTTGATTAAATAGAAAAGCGACACTTTAAAAGAGCCTTCAGCACCTAAATTTAACGTAAAAAGAGCAGACTGGGTGTCCTTCACAAAGAGTCTCAATATTGAATTTGTTGGAGAAACCATTGATGATAAAGTAAATAACATTAAACATAGTATTCTCAATGCCACAATGGCAACAATTCCTAAGACTTCGATAGATAGCACAAAGCATAGAGTTCCTTGGTGGACGCCAGATTGCCGCATAGTACTGTGTGAGAAGAATAGGGCCTACAGGCTTGTCAAAAATTACATCAGTTTTGAGAATTTTCGCAAGTATAAACTAGCGAGAGCTAGGGCTCGTAGAACCATCAAACGAGCCAAACGAGACTCCTGGCAAAGCTTTGTCTCTAGCATTAATATTGAAATATCTATCTCCAAAGTCTGGTCCACTGTAAGAAAATTAAATAGAAAGAAAATATCAAATAGAATTACTAACATCAAGCATAATAACATAATTTATGACGAACCTAGAGACATTGCTAACGCCCTCACCAGGCAGTTCTCTTTTGCTAGCAGCTCTGACAATTACCATCCATCTCCCTTGCCCCTCAAGGAAGCATCAGAGTTGCAGCATATTAACTTTGCCACAGGAGATGAATTGGATTACAACTGTGATCTTACAATGTAAGAGCTTGTTCAAGCCCTAGGAGCCTGTGGTGGGACATCCCCAGGTCCCGATGAGATTCGGTATGTGATGATTAAACATCTTGATCATGATTCCATGGTCAAGATGCTGCATGTGTTTAATGAAATTTGGAGGGGTCATGCCTTTCCAAATTCATGGCACTTTGCACATATCATTCCCATGCCGAAAGGAGGGGGGGACCCCAGATCGACTTCATCGTATCTCCCTATTGCTCTCACAAGTTGCTTATGCAAGGTCATGGAACGAATTGTTAATCGTAGGCTATTGCATTTTTTAAATTCCAGGAACTTGCTGGTTGACGAGCAGTGTGGCTTCCGCAAAGGTCACCAGACGCTCGATCAATTAATAAGCATGGAATCTCACATTCAAGAGGCATTTGCCAAAAAATATTTTTTAGTTGCAGTATTTTTAGACATAGAAAAAGCTTACAACATGACCTGGCGACATGGCCTTCTCTGGAAACTACATGTGATCGGATTACGCGGTAACCTGCCCTTTTTTGTTCAGAATTTCATGTCTGACAGAACTTTCTCTGTCAAGCTTTTTTCGGATACAGTCACTTTCTCGGACACATTTGTTCAGGCAAACGGGGTCCCCCAGAGGAGTGTCCTGTCTCCGACCTTATTTCTATGTATGATTAATGACATTCTACCAGCTCCTCCTCGAAATTTTAAATACTCACTGTATGCTGATGACTGCAATTAAAGGTGCCAGCGAGTGGCAGTCACTGGGACAGAGTGTAGCACACACTGTGTGTATGAAACACAATTATAGCACACATCACAAGGATAATCCCCTGTAATGTATGGCCCAGCGACCTCTCCACCCACCTGAGACCCGAGTCAGCTTTGGCTATGGCTGACTAAGCAGGAAGACCTCAGACAGCCGACTCAAACCCCCCACCCCCTGCTCACAGGGGTGGTAACCTCTGGCATCACTGGTATTTTTAACAGTGTCCCGAGCAAGGATCGAACGCTGGGCCACAGAATTGCAGCCACAACTGTTACCACTGTGCTAGCCAGAGGCTGGCATTCCAGCCATAGTGCACAGTTTTCGGCAACTCGGATCCAATTGGCACTGGATTTGATCCATAATTGGGGCCTCCAATGGGGTTTTAAGTTTTCAATTAGAAAGAGTGTAGGGGTTATTTTCATTCATAGGAGGAAACCCGACGTCCGGTTGACTATGGGTGGAAACCCCTACCTATTCAAAATTCAACTAGATTTCTTGGACTAATTTTTGACAGTCGACTGACATGGACTTGCCATGTCAGTCAGTTAAAAACTAAATGTTTAAAAGCACTCAATTTACTTAAATGCATTTCTGGTATCAAATGGGGAGCAGATAGGAAGTCTTTGTTAATGCTATATAAATCCCTGATCAGATCTAGAGTAGATTATGGGTCAATAGTGTATGGTTCGGCTTCTGAGTCGGTACTGAAAGGTTTGGATGTTGTGCAGAATGCGTGTTTGTGTGTGTATCTTGGAGCCCTACATTGTACTCGAATCGAACGTCTAGAGGTGGAGTCACAAGTGCCTCCCCTCCGTCTAAGACGAGACCAACTCATGTTAACATACTTTGCTAAGAAAGCCAGGGTGCCGAGTCATCCTCCCGGCAATGCCTTGCTTCGGCAACCGCACCTGGGGGGCCATGGCGCTAGGCCCCTGGCAGAGGGGCCGAGTCATCCGTCCGGGAACCCCAGCGCCCCAGAGGGCACTGGCGTTAGGCTAAAGGACAACAGGCCCGATATTTGTATTCCCGGGGAGCCGAGTCATCCTCCCGGTGGTGCCTTTTTGTGGCTGCAGCCGGGGGGCCATGGCGATAGGCCCCTGGAAGGGCCAAGTTATCCGCCTAGGGGTCGCACTGCCCCAGAGGGCACTGGCGTTAGGTCCCTCAGAGCCAGACTCCACGACCTCATAGAGTGTGTCGGTATAGAATTATCAACAATCGATTCTCTGGTTCTAGTATATATTGCACCCTTTTATTTGTGTGGAATCCTGGTTACCAGGAGTTAAATCCCAGGTGCCGGAAGTGGAGGTACACCAGAGGTTTCGTGAGATAATTGTTAAATATCTTTCATATTTCCATCTATATACCGACGGGTCCAAGACGGATGAATGTGTGGGTGCGGGTGTATGGTCGAATGAATGTCAGCTAAGATTCAGACTGCCGAATCATACATCTATTCTTCTTGCTGAATTATTTGCTATAGATAAAGATTTGGATTTTGCCCTATCGACGACCAACGATATTTACAGACTCATTAAGTTCACTTAAAGCTATTAATCTTTGAATACAACTAACAATGAAATACAGGGTAATATCATTAGTAAGCTGTTTAGTGCCAATAAATCGATCAAGTTAATATGGGTACCATCACATTATGGTATCTATGGTAATGAACAGGCTGACAAACAAGCAGGGTCAACTGTTGATCTGGACCTTGCATATTAGTCAAGTCTGGAAGAGTATACTTCATAGGGAAAATTAGAGCCAATCAGAGCTCGAGCTGGCTGTCTGAGCCAATCAGCGCCTGAGTTGCAGTGTTACCATCTCTCTCTCTTTCAAACATACATACACACATACATTCTCTCTCTCTCTCTCTCCTATATTAAAGCATATGCTCATGATATCAGTAAAATATTGACATTCTACATTTGTATACAAAGAGCATTTACCATCTTTTTATATAAATATCCATTTACCATCACTGTAACTATATTTAAAACATATAATGTCACAAATCCATAGTGATTTAGGTGTAATTTAAGCTACAAAATATTCATGGTCGTAAAGAGATGAAGTCAGGTAACCAAAAAGATGGAATATTGCCTCATTGGCATGAATCGTGTATACTATGCAGTTGTGAAATAAGCTGACTGGGTCAGTCTGTATAGTATAACAAATTAATAATATTAACAAATATTAGTATATACACTATGAGTATACACTAGCAACAGGAGATAAACAAAATTTCGGCCCACCTTGGGCCCTATTTACTAGTAGGTGTGTCAAAATGAAGGGTGGAGGGTGATATACTGTATGTCAGAGGAAGAAGTGAGTGAGGCAGGCGGGAAGGTAATTAGGGAATACAGTAAATGGGATGGTGAGGGAGATCAGAGAAGTGGAGAGGATAACAACAAAGTTGGGAGAAGGAAGGTATTATATACTCGTTACCTATTCAGTTAATGACAACTGCACTGAGTTTTGAGACTACGTAATCATATATGTATTAATATCATCTGACTTTGAAATTATGAAATAATATGTTAATAAACAATCATCCTCGAAGGGTTCATGAAGCTTCACATTTTTTACTTCATAATACGGGAAACATTGAGGGAGAAGGAGGGAGGGAAGGGGCGGGACTTGTGAGAGAGGGAGAGGGAGAGAGGGGGTGGGGGCAGGTGAGATCAACAATGTTACCAACCCAAATCAAGTCTCTCAGTCAGGAAGGGGGCTCGAAATATATGTCCACGATAGTACATTCATTAAATAATTTAAACAAAAAAAACTATACATGTATATACTTCCCCCCCTCCTAAATCCCCAATCCCCCAATCCTAAACCCGCTGACCCTAGAACGGGGATAATCATGCGTTACGCTAAGGGACAGCACTAAAAAAAAAAAAAAAAAAAAAAAAAAACACTTCCCTTCCTACATTTACTAAATAATAAAAAAAAAAAACATACACATATATAGAAATTATCAAGAAAAAAAAAATAAATATGGCCGAAACAAATATGATACTGTTATGTGTTTTAATTATGCCAGCAATCTCAAATTATTATTACCCTCGTACACCAGTGAACTATAGCTATTCAAGGGATTGTGCTTTTATGGCTTTCACCAGGGGAGACGACACGAGACTCATTAACCCCTCCGCGACGGAATAACTATGAATAGCCAATCTGTCAGTCCGGGGCTAGTCTTACTTTCCCTACTGCCTGTCCGGGCGCTTTTGGCCGATTTTTCCAAAATCGCTCTATTCCACTTACTCTGTACGTCTAAACTACGATACTGAACAACTTAAATTTGGTCTTGTTAGCACCCTCAACTCTTCCTCTTTCCAATAAAACCAATCCCAGCTCTCTACAACTCTCCGTTGCCGAGAAATTAAGTAAGGAATGAAGGGTACTTTCTCGGGTGAGCGCGGCTGCGTTCGGGTACGTGTAGGTGGCTCTGACGACAACTGAACGTGGCCCGCGCGGGTGGCAGTCAGTGTTGTAAGTAAGCATGGCGCAACACAGAATCGGACACGCACGAGAAATCTAATCCACATCCATCCATGTTCACAGTCAGTAACACACTGACTGACTATGGTGATTTGTAGGGATGGTGGTGAAGTATAGCCAAGTAAAAAAAACAACACCAAATCGGGCTCGCAAATGCCGACATTGGCAATAGCGGTGCTTCATCCCGCCCGGTCACCACATAGCAGTGGCGTACGACACGATCCGGGCGCTTCTTGGGGGCGTCTATGACCGCAATCCGGCCATTAAGGGTTAATAACATATCAAATATTTAAAAAAAAAACCTACCTCAGTATTAACACTTGTAGTCACTATTGGACCGTTGTTCCAGTAGTTACCTTTCACCAGGGGAGACGACACGAGACTGAGTGTGACCACAGGCCACAATTCATTCTCGCCTCGTCTCCGTAGTTATACGCGGACAAAAACTAGTTCCTCATGAGCTACATTTTGCTACTTCCACTAATTTCCCCCTCCCAGGTGTATTCCCTAGTTACATTTAATGATCAACTAACATTTTCAACCTTCCAATACATTATCTCTATCCTCAGCCACATATAATACAATTATTCCTATATACAGTACACGTATTTAGTCCGCCACAGAAAATAGCTCGTCATCTTATTGGGACCCTACACCTCACTTAACTAATTTTCTAAGTAAGTTACCAGTAAAAATGCTGGTATTTATGGAGAGTGAAGTTAGTGATTATACATTAATTAAAAACATCCTAAATAACATACATAAAAAATGGGGGTGTTACACATACTTTCGGAAACTCCAATCTGATGGTAATCCCACATTCCATCATCAACAATAACTTGTGTTGGTCTTCATCTCTTCCACGAAACATCATGAGCTTGCTACTCAATTAAAACAATCACATCAACACTATCAAAAGGGGGTAACACATCAATTCACAGGGAAATAAACAACATTCACCATAAATGTATCACTTAACACAATCTCGTTGTCTGAAGGAACACTCTCTCCAGTCACAACGGCAATAGGTGGCATGGGAGCAGTCATCAACAATCACAGGACTTGACACGTCACACGCCTGGTACACCTAAACATCTACAGTATCAATATTATACAAATTACTCCTCTTGGGTCGTCCCTAGTCTACTAAGGGGACAAAATTCCTCCTCCCGAAACATTCATAGCCAGGGGCCAGGGGCAAAATTCCACCTTCCAGAGACAAACTGGATAGGGGACAAAATTTCTGATAGAGAAAATTCTTTCAGTCGTCGAGGAACTCTGCAGAACAACATTATTTTAAGGCACAAATATTCTTGGTTAATACAGGGACATTTACATCATTACCCAAAACCAAATAATCATTGAGGACAACATCCACACTGTCCTCAGGCAAACAAATCACAACTCCAACACGTGACTTTCCACAAAATATAACACACTTCACAACATAAATCAAATCACACTCCACAACACACTATAATAAGGGCACGGTCATTGATCACGTGACTACCTTAATCAATACAAAAAAAATATCACTACCAACATCAACATGATCTGGTCTCACCCATAACGAAATAGAAGGGCCGGTGTCACGCAGGATATGGGTTGGGTACTTCATACCCTCCAGCTGAACTTCCATCAAACAAACAGGTAGGGGGCTTCATACATCAGGCTCAACCTCACTCGTCACTACCTGCACCTCACCTCCTGAAACATGGCACTCCGAGGCAACATCATTGTCACCACAACAAACTACTAAACAAAAGAGCTCTTTCAATTATAGGATCCTGCAGCAGAAACATGATAACCCCCAAAACGGCAACATCGTCACCAAAAATTCCACCTCCCTGAACATGCATAGTCAGGTAAGGGGACAAAATTCCACCTTCCAGAGACAAGCCTGGATAGGGGACAAACAATCAACAGGAGTGTCATAAAAATTATCAAACATATTCAGCCGGACCACGCCGGGCACACCCGCTCCCTTCCAGCACCTATCTACCGTATAACCATTTTTCCCCACTGTATGAACAAACAAATGGGCATTGTTGAAGTTTAAAAGAATTGTGTGTGTTGTGCGTGTTTTTACAATTTGTGTAATTATGTGAGACAATTGGTGGAATTCGAGGACTTATTAGACTGCTGAGAGGTATTGAAATTAGGTGAAGGAGAAACATTAGGGCTTCACTACCCTTGGGTTTAAACTGATCACAAACAAGAAAAATAATCTGCACAAATGGCAGTCTTCTGAAACATATTTTACACGCACATCAGCCAGGTAGGAAATAATCTGCACAAATGAAAGCATCTGAAACTGTGTTTACGCTATTATCAGCTACGTAAAAATTGCAAATCAAGTTTACCCACAAAATTCTCAAAAACAACTAACTCCTTCAACCCATTATAATCACTTCCCACACATTCACTATTCATCCAAGCATTAAATTGTTCTGTCAACACGTGACAGAAATTAATTAATTTATCAGCAAATACAAATTCTAATGCACCAAACAAATAACAACAAATATCATTCACCAATGGAAATACGTTATCACACTCTCCCCAAGAAAAGTTCATGAGCTAACAATAATAATTCACAACTGTAAATTCTCAACTCACACACGAGTAGGCTCTGAAGACAAGAAATTCAGTAGCATCACACTGAGAAATAATGATTAAGAGGAGTAACAAGTTCAACCATAGTGAAACAAAAAATACAAAATATATGGTACAAGAAAATTAACTGACACAATAATCACAATATATCTGAAAGCAATTAATTAATTCAAAGTACGAAATCGGATATCCATGCGAGGTCGCCATTTTTATGTTATGGATTCTAGAATCTAGAGGGTCAAAATATCCTGGCGGGGTCGCCAGTTATATGTTATATGATCCTAGTTAGGGGTAGAACATAGGAGAGGGAAGGAGGGTGGAAAGGCTCGTTGGTAAACCTCAACAAGGCGACACAATGTCTGGACACAGACATATGCACAAAATAACACACTGGCTGATAAGCGGTAACATGCGCACTCACACCCCACAGTCCGTGAGACTTACAGCCACGCACCAAAGTTGCTGTACCCCCTCAGTGGAAGTTAGGGTCAGAGAGAGCAGAGAGGGTAGGTAAACGGACGGTAGACACAACAGTGTTGTCAATACTTTTGTGGATTTACCTTCAACCCAGCTTCCTGTAGACGTAAGAGAGTCTGATCAAGGTGACGCAAATGATCACTAAAAGAAAAAGAGTGTATCAGAATATCATCTACAAACACTTCAACACCTTCCAATCCTCTTAAAACTTCTCTCATTACCTTGTTGAACACAGCAGCGGAATTACAAAGACCAAATAGTAAAACTTTAAATTGGAAAAACCCGCTACTTGTACCAAAAGCTGTATACTTTCTACTGTTAGCATGTAATGGTATCTGCCAAAATCCCTTTGATAAATCTAACTTTGAAAAATATCTAGACTGGGATAATTTGACCATTATATCCTCCTGTGAACACATGGGTTCGGCATCAAACTGAGTCACTTTATTTAGTTTTCTAAAATCACCACAAATTCTAACACCACCATCTTTTTTCTTCACTACAACAAATGGACTACAATATGGAGAATCTGTCTTCTCTATAATATTAGCTTTTTCCATCTGGTCTAATTCTTCAGCTACAGCATTCTTCAGATTGTGAGGCACATGCTACGGTTTACTTCTGATGGGTCTGTGGTCTGTTAGAGTTATCTCATGAGGTGTGACATTAGCAAGTCCTGGATTATTAGAAAATACATCAGAATAATTATTTAGTAATTCACGTACCTCTTCCTTCTCTGCTAGTGACAACCCCTCTGAAAATGTGACATCATACCAACCGTTTAAGGATTCAATGTCTGGCAATAATAATTGACCAGCCTCCTCAGATTCGTACATGACTACTGCTGCACAATCTTGAACAACACTATTAGCTGAAACATTAACATAGTTAGCAACATATTCATCCCCATTATCTTCTTCATACTTCTTTAACATATTGATATGAAATCTCTTTCTCTTTCCTCTAATGTCTATTACATAATTCACTGGTGTTGGACAGTCCAGCACAATAAAGGGCCCTTTCCACTGCATAAGAAGTTTATTTCTATCAGTTGGAAGTAATAACAATACTTTGTCTCCCACTTTTAACTTTCTATCAGAAGCCTTCCTGTTATAATAAGTTTTATCCATATCTTGTGCTTTTAGTAATTCCTCTCTAGCCAATCTACAAGTTTCCTCTAGTCGCTCAGCTAAATCCATAACATACCCATAAGTGGTTACAGTTTCTGGTGTGGTCACAGTTCCCTCCCAGATTTCTCGTAACACATTCAATGGACCTCTAACTGAATGACCATAGACCAGTTCAAATGGAGAAAACCTTGTGCTTGCCTGAGGGGCTTCTCTGTAAGCAAACAAGAGTGGAGCAAGGTATCTTGGCCATTCCTTTGGGGCTTCCTTACACATTCGTCTAAGCATGTTTTTTAATGTTCCATTAAACCTTTCAACTAAACCGTTCGCCATGGGATGGTATGGGGTTGTTTTCAGTGATTTAATAGACAAAATCCTATTCACTTCAGCCATCATTCCTGGTGTGAACTGGCTTCCTCTGTCTGTTAGTACTTCATTTGGAATGCCTATTCTAGAGTAAATCTCAATCAATGCATCTGCAACAGTGGTGGTCTCAATATTTGTTAAGGATACTGCTTCTGGATAACGTGTAGCAAAATCAACTAATGTGAGAATGTATTTTGCATCATTGTTTGCCCTGGGTGTAAATGGTCCAACTATATCAATTCCCACCCTAGGAAAAGGAACATCAATTACTGGCATGGGATTAAGTTTTCCTGGTTTCACATTACCTCTATTAATCATTCTTTGACATTTGTCACACGATCTGCACCACCTTGTTACGTCAGATATCATTCCTGGCCAGAAAAATAAGGCTTGTATCCGATCTAAGGTTTTCTTAGTTTTTAAGTGACCACTCATAATGCTCTCATGTCCTAGATTGAATACTTGTTTACGATATAAGAGAGGTACTATTAGTTGTTCTTTTACATCACCTGTGCATTCTGTTACTCTGTATAATCTTTGGCCTCTCAATATGAATTTAGAAACTCTTTCCTTTGACACAAAAGTTTTGTTAGTAGCAGTATGATTTCTCACAGAATTTAATGATTTGTCACTCTCCAATTCTCTTAAAAACTCAGGAGTAGAGACAAAGTCGCACTTGGTTACCTTTAAGTGGTTGCGTTGGTTTAATCACTCGTCGAGCTTGCCCCCTGGTTACAGCAGATACACAGTTGTCAGACGTTGTGGGAGATGAATCTTCATAGCCCTCTGGCGGCGAATCTTCACTCGAGAAAAGAAATAATTCCCCCTTTACCTCTGGTGTTCTGCTCATAGTCGCTGTAGACCCCGCCTTCTTAACAGTCTGCAAACTCTGTCATATCACTATCCAACATAGCTGTCACTTTCTGGTCTTCCACAGTATCTGGAGCCAAAATTAAGCAGTCATTGATCAAATTACTCCAATCATTAGATACTGTACCACAAACATTAACATTTCCCTTTCCTGATAGCTTAAATTTTTCACTACCCTTCAAATAACAGTTTTCCCTTCTATGACCTGGTTTTCCACACAACCAACACAAACCTGGTTTCCTCAATTTTTCATCTTTTACTGAACAGGGCCTTGCTTGAGGCCTGATCGATTCTGCTCTCTCCTCTCCATCAATCTTCCTTGCTGGTTTCATCTTAGTTGTACTGGCAGGGTGTCCATGAGCATCTATCCATCTATTAGTTTCTTCTGCACATTCATTCGCATCACAAACATGGCGCTCCTTTAAATAAATAGTGAGTGATGAAGGACACATGTTGATAAATTGCTCCCTTACTATCAAGTCTAATAATGCCTTGTATGTCTGTTCACACCCGTCTGCTTCAACCCACTTGCAAACATATTTTCTCAGCCTGCATATGAACTGTTGAGCAGACTCACCTTCTCGGAATCTAGAAGTTCGAAATCTTGTTCTGCATCCCTCAGACGTCACGTCGTACTCTTTCAGTAATGCAGCTTTGAACTTACTGAAATCCAACACCACATCGTCAGTGAACATATGGTACATCTCAAGTGCACGTCCTGTTAAAAAAGATGCTAAAGCAGTAGGCCAAATAGCTCTACTCCATCCAGCGCCCTCAGCGAGATATATAAGTATCAATCTCATCTTTGGATTCGTCAAACGCTGGAATTTTTGGAGGATTCACCACACTGGTGACTGACTGAACAGTTGTCCCAGCTGCAGAAGCACTGGCAGCGGCGGCAGCTTTAGAAGCTTCAATCTCCGCTTCTAGTTTCAACTTACTCAGTTCCCTTTCAGCAGCCCTACTTTCCCTTTCAGCTGCCTGAATTCCCTGCCACTCTTCTCTAACCCATTTCTGTAGTTCTTCACCAGAGTAACCTAGTTGTGAACCCTCATCGTGCAGATCTCTAATATTACTCCTGGACATGGTTCAAGCAATATTCATATACACAACACATCATCAGTCGGGTCCCTGTTCGGGCGCCAAATTGTCAGGAGTTTAATTTAGATAATTGTTAAAGTATGTATATTAAGAGAAAAGTTAACAAGCTCGTGACTCCAGATTTCTTTATAGGAAAGACCCGTTTTCGACAGCGGTTGTGTACTGGTAAATTGAATATGGAAAATACCAATGTAACCATTTAAGTTTATTAACAACAATATCACACTTAACCTAAAACCTCTGTAGGTTCTCACATTGACCCACAACAACAATGATAACATTAATCACAATAATACTAGTACTTGAAGTAACCCAAGTAACCCGCTTAAACATAATTAATACACTGGATATCCAATAATACAAAACACTTAATCCTAAACCTTAACCTAAATTACATGAAAATATATGTTACCAACAGATCTTCATACAATGAAAGTCACAACTGTACAGTATATAATATAACACATAACACTACAATACCTCTGGACTTGAAAGTAAACGTCCGCTGGTGTTTCAGTACACCGGCAGGCAGATACTGGGTATGGTGAGTTGCACAGAGAGAACGAGTGGACAAGAGTGGGATAGCAACTGTAGTCAGGTCGACAACACACAACAAACACTCTGCTTCCCATACAGAGAAGAGTAAAGTAAACGGGAATGCTGCTTAAATAGGAGAACTGCTGCCAACCACTCACTGCCAGTGCTCGTCCCCAACTGCTTACCGACCAAGCTGATTGGTGCAATTTCTCGAGTTGTGATTGGGTCCAAGAGTATGACGTTTCACGTTTTCTCTCACTAGAAAGGAAAATGTGTTATGATGGATAAACAAGCTAATTTGACAATCCATGTACAAACTGACATAGTACTGTTCTACCCATTATGTTTATAAGTTTATGATGTTTAAATAATAATTTACAATAACATTCAGAGTGTCATAGGAGATAAAAATCTGTATGAAATATATCGAGTAATGTTTATCACAGTGTCGGTAGGTGGAAGGAAACATATTGACATATTAAATCCAATTTATATTCCAAACACCAAACAAGGAACATGAAAATATCTTAACATGTAGAAACGTAATAATAGACATTACATAGGGTTTATATATATATATATAATAGGAGTTATTTTACACATTTTAACATAGCTTCAGTTGGTTGAACGTTATATATTCCACCATTGAGCCTTACATACTCTGCCACAAATATTAAAGCTTTCAGGGAGGGCAACTGCAGGGAATTTCTAAGTTTTGTCTTAATTAAATTTACCCGTGAAAACGGTCTTTCAGCATCTGCATTAGAGGTAGGCAATGACAGAATCTGGTTTACGAAGTTTGATAAATGTTTAAATTTAAGGTTTCCTTCTTGATCAACAGCTTCTGTTACTTTCTTATAAAATCTAACAACATCATAATCTTTTATGTCTTCATCAAAATTGTGCCAAGGCAATTGCCGCCACTCATCATCTAATGTACTTATGTCTCCTACAAATATACGAGGTACCTCTTTTACCAGCATCGCAAGTGACGGCATCTCGGCCCTCCTGTTAGGATTCAGTGCACATGGAGGATTCAAGAAACCACCAAGCCTCCACAAGTTATCATTTAATGGAAATCTTTTTGTGATTTCCGAGCACATGTTAATTAGAAAATTCCTACATCGTACCGTGATGTCATTTACCATATCTACCCTTTGTCGTATGTCTGATCTCTGAAAGAGTTATTGCATTGAGGAGCCTAACCACACCTGTTGCACTGGCACATAATTTCTCTCATCACGAGGGTCTATATCTTCCAACGGCATCTTACTAATCACATCAGAGCGGTAAAACATCTGCAATAGTGTCTTATATAAATCTGTAATCGTCTCGTGTAGCAGATGTATCGTAGGTGTTTGTCTCTGGAAAAGGAGGTTTACTTTGTTGCATTTAGGCAATATATAATCAAGGAAAGTGAAATAACAAAGCAGACGGGTCAGTCAGTTTGTCAATAATATTGTCTACAGTTAACAATCTTTCTTCCAGTGCTTTGGACCGAAAATATAAGGTTAAAGCCTGCCATTGCTCCATAACCCTTGCCACAGCTTGGTGCAGTGATAGCCAACGTGTTTGAGACACATGAAGAATTTTGTGGGGCTTGATATTACAGAAAATTTGAAATTCTTTAAAGGCATGTTTTCTCTTTGCACTGTGAGAAAAGTATGAGTACATGTTTCTGATAAGATCTTCACAGTGCCTTGAAAGAGATTTTGCAGACTCCGATGCACACAGATGTATTGAGTGACAAATACATTTAAAAATAGTTATACCAGGAACCGATTCTCTTAACCTGCTGCTGAGGGAATTATGCTCCCCCATCATGTTAGCAGCTCCATCAGCTGCAAGTCCAATAAAATTTTCTATAGGGATATTATGTTGTCTTAGACACTGTAAAATCAGAGTATGCAGATTTTCACCAGTTGAACCAGCGCAATTGCTATAAATATCCATCAAGTCCAGCATGCCAACTTTTATGGAGTTATTGTCTTTATCGAAATATTTTACAATTACAGCACAACACTTTAAAGTACTAATATCTGTAGTTTCATCGATAATTATTGAAAACTTGTTGACACGTAGTTTTGCAACAAGGTCCTTGTTAGCAGCACTACCCAGTCCTGTCATAATATCGTGACATTTATACCTCTTGCAGTAGGTCTATAATTCCTGGGCAATGGCAGAGTCCGGATACATCCTCTTGTGCAGCGTGACGAGAGGTTCAGCAATGGTGAATGGTAGATTGTATTCAGCAATGAAACAGCATAGGAGGACAGTTGCAAATCCTACACCACTCGGAGAATTGTTAGGCCTAGATGTTGAAGGGCCACTCTCGTCAGTCTCGTGTTCATTAGCCTTTCCCTCGTTTGCCACATGCATCTTGGCCTTCTTGTGCCTCCTGATCGTAGATATCTCCGCCCCAATTCCAGCCTTACAAATCTTGCAGTAGGCCCTCTTGGGATTGCCCTCCTCCCGTGCCAGCCACGGCTGGAACTCTGGCTTCTGCAACCATGCATCTTGGAATTTCACCTTCGATGACATGGTGACCTGCAAATATATAATATATTATAATCAGCTAGTAGCACACACACACACCACAAACATTATCATGTGTCAGTGCTGCCAGGTCCGCTTGGCAATATTTCCCTAGAATCTACTTCACTATTCCCTTTTTTGACTCCTTGTTTATTCCTGAAGATGGTCATAATGGTATTCTTGATATTTTGTATGGTTTTCCGTGTAATTTACCTATGTGAAATTAAATTACCCTAAAAGCCTCCACAGTATTACATTGTTATACTCTGTGAATAAAACTGTGCCTAGTATCCTATTGTAGTCTACTATACACCCTTGGGTTCTAACGACCTCCTGACGTTACAATATATTTTTGAGCTGGCATTTAATTACAATTATCTATTGTTTTCTAACCCTAATTTATGATGAAATTATGTTTCAAATCCATTCTAATTGCATTAATTTCCGTAAACTCATCCCTATGTGCAAATAAACGTGTAATAGTTACCTTTGAATAGCATGAAAAAAAATTGTAGCAGTTATTATAACAGAAAACGGAAAGGGGTAACTTTACACGAAGCATAGTCTATGAAATAACAGCTTATGCAAAGCAGTAATGCATATGAATTTGCTCAGTACTTACCAAATGCCGATGTATGTTGAGTATATGGTGAGTTCAGGAGAGCCTTGCAGCATGTAACGGGAAAACCTCCATACACCAGCTTGGAACAAACCTGTCTGACACCCATTGTGTTCCTCTAGTCACTAGCAGAGGTGTGTTTTGGTATGACTTTGCATAAATTAGTATTACTAAGAGTAAGATATCGTTAGTAAAATATAGGTACAGTATTGAAAGCCCTCCACAATTTTTTTTCTATGATTATTAATCTGTCATGTATTCATAAAATAACAATCTCTACATTCGGTTATTTACCGACGAATCGGAACAGTGACGTCACGGGATACCGACTACGTCATCGTATGTCATATGTTTACCGACTAGCAGACGAATTACCGAATCTGACAGCCCTGAGTCGGTATTAATTTGCTTGACAGCCCCCAATTATTATGATAAAATAATACAATTGAATACACACGAGTTATGTTTGTTTGTCTATATGACATAAAGGAAATAGCAGCAGTTTCACACCATATTATGTGCATAGGTCTTCAATTATATTAATAATTTTTATCAATAATTGGGGGCTAAGAGCAAAAATTCCCGTGGTGCCCCTGTTAATCTTCAGAGATCAATTATTACACAACGCACAAAGATGTTCTTATACCAGTCATAAAAAGGAAGAAAATGACACTGTCCTAAATTGGATACGGTTTTGGTGCGACAACATATGATGATGATGATTATAATAACAAAGTAGAACTACACTATTTTTAAGTTTGTCAAAATAATAAAACACATTTAAACAGAAAGGATGTGGAGATTAAGACCTATGCCTTCCACTTATCCCCCTTTCTGACTCTCCTTCCCACCAGTGAATGCTTCATATGGAGCTTCACAACTCATGGTTCGGGAATACTATCTTGGCTAGAGTTGACAACACTGTGATGGCTACCGTCCGTTTACCTCTCTGCTCTCTCTGACTCTGACCTCCACTGAGGGGGTACAGAAACTCTGGTGCGTGGCTGTACAGTTGGACACAGGAATTCGAGGAATAGCCCAAGTGAAAGATGGTTAATTTCTCACAATATCATGTTCCTTAGTGCCAAATAAAAGACAACTGGGGCAAAAGTCAGTATTGAGGATGGTACTAAAAAGCAACTACCTGATAATAGACATTGGTTACTCAAATGGGACAAGTATATTTCAGCTGAGCTGTAGCACAATTCCTGTGTCCAACTGTACATACAAACAAACACACAAAGTGAGCGTGAGAATGCTACTATACTCAAACCAGAATGTACTGAACTCTCGGGTGGGGTCCGGATTAAGAGCGGCATTGCCAAATCATCACCAAATCAAATCCATACTGTTAACATTTTAATGCATAAGCCAATTTGTAGTAGCTATAAGTATTCTATATATAATACAATGTTAAAAAGAAGTATTTATAATGACGAGTTAGGTTTATTGTAAAGTATATTTACAACAACTCTATACAACATGTAACTTGTTATTTTGCACATGCTGCCACATCTCCTGTGACAAAGGGTTAATGGTGGGTCAAGGACGCGTGTACTCATACATGTCAGTTAACTGGTCATTCTCACACCAACCACTATGGACGACACATCTTCCAAGCACGTCGGTGTTCTCCACAGCCAAACTAAGGAAATTATTTATCTAACACTCACATGCACACACAGGAATCTAGACACAGCCACCCACATCCTCCAACCATACCTGAATACTCCAAATGCATGGTTCATCACAAACAGACTTAAAATAGCACCCACCAAGTCAACTGGATGCAGGGTGAGCCTCCCTTCACTGAGTGTCGCTTGTGTCGAGCGCCTCGTGCTAACACCATAGAGCACTATTACCTGGCCTGCCCCACTGTCCGACACTTGCTGCCCCGGGGCCTGCCACTTGATGTGATTTGTCGACACCTGCTGAACCATCAGGTTTTGGAGGAGCTTCTGGTACGCCACCCTCGATTTGGTGGATTTAAGTAGGTCATAATATAATTATTTGTCTGGGTGCTTGTCCTTCATTCTGCTATGTTTTCAAGATATGTGTGTGAGTGTGTGTGTGTGTAGTAATTTGATTCTCATTGATTCTGTCTACTTGTACGTATAGGTACATGCCTCTTGATTGACGCTACGGCGCAATTAATTGAAAAAAAAAACTGTCACTCTACTCACCAACTGGAACGCAGAACACCGTTACACACCGCACCTCACCATAAACAACACACCTATAACACACACACACACACTCCCAAAATACTTGGCATAACATACAACACATCCATGACATTCAAACAACACATCATGACCATAAAAAACTTAAAGCCCTCAGATCACTTGCCAGCACAACATATGGACGCAATAAAGAATCCACAACCACAGTATACAAACAATATATACGATCAGTGATGGATTATGCAAGCCCAGACTGGGCCTCAAACCTCACTGAGACTCATCACAACACCCTATATACAGACCATACAGAATAAAACCCTAAAGATAATCACAGGCTGCACAGATACCACACCTACAAACCACTTACACCAGGAAACCAAAGTCCTCAAAATCAAGGATCATTTTGACATGAGAGGCACACAAACACTTGCTGCAGCCTCCACAAACCCACACCATCCACTACACTGCATGACACAACACCCACATATGCCAAGGAACATCAAAACAACACCTGGTACACGATACCACTCACAAATACTATCATATCTTACACCCAGCCCACCCCAAACTTATCCATACTCAAATCACTCATCAGTCCATCCACATACTCAAAAATAACACACAGCTGCATGCACGGCCTCCCGACATCCATCCATCTGAATCCTCCCTTCCCCGTGAGGACAGACGCCCGTAGTTTTAAAACATTTGAGGGCCCTTACTGGAGCTTTATGAATCCTCCAAACTACTCCAGGCAACAGATTCCCAATCAGAAACACTGAAGCGTTCTGTGGCTTGGATTATTTCGAGGGTTCATAGAGCTCCAGTAAGGGCCCTCAATTTTTTTTAAACTACGGATCAGAGTCCACCTGGCCAGGCTGCGGTGTGGCCACCACCCGGGCCCTTCTGACATATCAGAAGAAGCTGGATGGAACCATTGTAGATACCTGTCCAGGATGCAACACAGCACCTCAATCTATTAAGCACATTATGGAAGACTGCAATACACACAACCACACTCGCCAACAGCACAACATACACTCTCTTAGTACACTGCGAGCGCCGCAGATGAAAGGTGCTTAATGTCGCTACAGCATGCAATAATGCTTAAATTTAGCATGGCAAGATGGCGACCATTGACTTCAGTTGGTCCTAGTTGAAAACAGCTTTATATTATATAAATAAATTAAGGATAAAAACAATGAGATAGAAATTAATATACAGACATACGGCGTGACGTAAACCGAACACCACTCACACACGATGTTAATACAGCTAGAGTAAGCAGTACACAGGTAGGAGTGGCTGTTTTGCATCAAAAGGGTATTAATCAAGACACATACTCCTCGAAAAATTGTCTTATTGTTGCGTGTTGAAAACCCAAGGCAGACAGAGGTATGGGTACTGTAAGTGTGGTGGGAACTGAGAGGAGAAGATAACAAGAAAGTGAAAACCCGGATACTCCCAGACTCTACAGTTGATTAGGCAATGTTGGGGTTATCACGGCCCGGAGTTGTGAGGCTGTACCAGTGTTACCAGGAGCTAGATTTAGCGCATTTTAATGTGATCTAACGCATACATTTTTGAGAGATAATTTAAAGGAATTTCAGTTCAAAATGCCTTGATTCTTTAACGAGAGAATAAAAAGGGGCTTAAGTAAGACCCATGCACCTATTGTATAGCTGCAGTAAGCGCTACCTGGTAACTTCAGTGGTAAGCAGTACGTCAACGTCAGTAACATCATTGGCTGTGGCTGGGTGAGGTTGTTCGGGAGAGTTCTTAGTATCTACTACACTCCTCAGGCATAAGTAAGTCCTTCTCCGTCCGTTTTGCTTCTTGTTTATCTATACTATAAATGGCAATCCATCTAGTGTATGTTGTCCTCTTATAACTCGAAAGCAGTTACACCTACATCCAAAACCCATATACAATAGCCTATATTCTGAATCACCATTACCAGGTGCAGGTTAATGTACAGATATGTGTATCGTTTACCATATTCACTGTTGGTGTTTATTAGTACTGCAGTGATACAAACTGTGTGGGAAAATAAAAGGATCTTGTCTTTGTACCCGTTAATTTACGTATACAATACCACGTGAATTTAATCATAACATCTACATTCAACTCCCCTAATAGTAATGACCAGTCGTTCTTCTGGCAGAATAGGTTGTGTATGCCAGTTACACCATGTCTTCATCAACTTTACTGTGAATATAGTTAAATGTTCTTTGTGTCATCCTTGTATACTGAAAAAAATATTCTTGGATTACTTTTCAGCTCATTAATTAAATAGATGACTGTATTCTCCCAGCTGTTCTCTCTTACCGGTACTGCAATTCTTGGCCTTTTAAGTTTTAGTTGAACACTGTCCAGTAACAAGATTTCATCATCAGACGATGAGCTAGACATCTTTGTTGTACACGTTGTTTATCACAACTAATATCGACTGATGCCGCACCTTACTAGGGTCGCACCCCATACACCTGACATGAGCGGGTTGAAGCTTGTTTAACCCAAGGCCAAGAGATATACTCTGTATATCTCTTGGCCTTGGTTTAACCCACGTCTTTTGTGGACACCTAGTAACCTACACGTGCCGGTCACCCGGGCGCATATTCCCCAAGTTTGACTGGGTATATGCCATAGGAGAAATTAGAACCAATCAGAGCCCGAGTTGACTTCTCGGTGTGCCAGATGTACGACAAATTGTAAACAAAACTTCGATTACTTCCTCCCTCATGCGAAAGAGAGAGAAGAGAAGTGAAGAGGAGAGAGAGAGAGAGAGAATATAAGTCGAGATGAGAGAAAATAGAAAGATAAAAGATAGATAGATAGATATATTATAAGAGAGGATAGAGCATTACTACTATGGTACACACGGTCAAAACTTCGATCACTTCCCCCCTCATGAGAGAGAGAGAGAGAGAGAGAGAGAGAGAGGGGGAATGTAGGTCTAGATGATTGAAAATAGAAAGATTGATAAATAGAAATAGTATAAAAGAGAGGATAGAGCATTACTACTAAGGTACATGAGTACCGTACTAAAATGAACGTAGGATATAGCCCCTCGAGAAAGAGAGAGAGGGACAAACCTTCGATCACTTCCCCCTAATGCGAAAGGGAGAGAGAGAGAGAGAATGTAGGTCTAAATGAGAAAATAGAAAGATAAACAAATAGATATTCTATAAAAGAGAGGATAGACCATTACTTTAATATGGTACAAATGTACTAAATGAACGTAGGATATAGATAGCCCCTCATGAGAGAGAGAGAATGTCTTATAAAAAGGAAGAAAGAATAGAGTAGTACAGTATACTAAAAACAATGTAGAATAAAAACAAATATGACACCAAAGAGGTGTAGATGGAAAGGTGAAATCGACTGCAGAGATGCAATTTTACCATATTTAACATCCTCTCTTTGCCCCACGTCTATTGTACACAATAAGGCAAGTGCTGTATGCCACAATCATAAGATAATACACAGGTAAACAGACTGCCTGCCTAAGACCCTTACAGAAGATAAGCAGAGAGGGCAGATATTAGTAATAAACAGTGTGAGTCACAGTGGTACCCATGTGAGAGTAGAAAGAGAGTAGAAAGGAGAGTAGGGAGAGAGAGTAAGAGTAAGTCAAATAACCAAGGAATGGTCACAAGGAGATAGGCCCAATCCACAGATAATGTAAACTGATTAGGTAGCAGAATAGGTAGGACTAAGACCACGAGGACTATACCTCATGACTAAGACACGTGCCTTGTTCTACCACATGACCCACGTGGCATCTGGCCACGTAAGCATGACAACACACAGTAATAATTGTATCTAAAGACAACTGACAACTCAAGTGAAATTGTATATAAACAGTGACACTTACCTAATAGGTAGGATTCTTAAACTTGCTCCCTTAGGGCTATTACATAATTGTCTCGCCAAGAGAGACACACTACTCTATCAGAAAAGAAGCACATCAATATCATTCCCTGTCTGTGTGTGTATAGAGATATAAGTGTAAATAAATGAACTTTCCATGTTACAACTGTGAAGTCAATTACCTTAGAAAACACCCACGTCTACGCTAACTAAATAATAATAATAACAATACTACAAGTCCCAAGAAGCAAATACAAATAAGTTACCAGAGCTTGAACGAGTTAAAGCCTAACAGGACTGGTACATTATGGTGGCAGCAGTGGTTGCAACAACAAGATTGCAAAGGGTTGACTTCCAGGGAGTACAGTGAATAACATAGTTCAAGGACAAGTTGAAGATTTTACTTGTAAATTTCTCTCAGGTAATTTCTTCTCACGACCTCTATAAACGAGGGAGATAAACCACAAATTCATCACCTACAAGACACCTACTTCAACATAACTGCAACTAGACCTACAACGGGACCTCATCTACTTCACAACAATCAATCATCACTACCCCAGGCGTCCCTGTACGTAAATTCTCTCGTAAGGACAACGCCATCCCTTCATCACTACCCATGAGCGTCCCTGGAACGTAAGGACGTCATCACTTCATCACTACCCATGAGCGTCCCTGGAACGTAGGACAACGTCATCACTTCATCATCTCCATTCTCCAAGCTGACACCTTGTTACGTAAATTCTCTCGTAAAAGGCAAGTCAACATTCATCATCTTCACTCCAAGAACGACTACTAGTGTGTTAGTGTGCGAGCTACTCATCACCACGACTGGCCAGAACACCCCACCTAGACGTCAACTCGTCATCATCATCGTTGCAACTAAAGTACTAAAAGTAGGTACACATTACATGTACATTACATTATTTTTCACTTGTCTACGAACATGTTAGGATAAAATTAGGTTTCCTCATTAAAGCCCAGGAAGAAAGAAAAGAAGTGCCAAATTAAAACAAAGTAAAGAATTCTTCCCCATTAATCTAAAGGTATCGCAATAACTTCGAATATCCCTGATAATGATTCAATATCCTCTGAGCTAGATTCCCCTGCCTCCCTAAAAAGTCTCGTTGTGGTGCCAACACATACGAGTACATTTTCTTCTTCTCCAACCATAACCCCATTAAAAACTCAATCTGTCTACTATATCATCCTGTATTATCACTAACAATGACTACTCCTCTACAATCTCCTATCGTCTCTGCTCATCATCTAACAAATTCTGATTCTAATATCTCTTCTATGCTAACAATGAAACTCTTACCTACCACCATTTCTCATATAAAGCATTTTAAGGGAGATAATCCAAGATATGGGATTCATCTCTTCTTGCGTTATTTGGAGAAGATATTTTGCAAAGCGAATATAGAGCAGGACGAACATAAAATAGCATTGGTAAGAGAGTATATTGCACAGGTTAGTCCAGCCAGTTCTAGGTTAAACACAAGTGCTTTTTCTAAGTCAAAGAATTTAACGTCATATGCCACAGTTAGACAGTCACTTATTGATGTTTATGGGGATGGTAAAGTACATAAATCGTTCTCAAGGGTTCAAAGAATGATTAAAAGAAAGGCAAACAAAATAAATACAAGGGAACTAACTAGCAAAAGCACTTGCATCAGCAGGATCGCTAGAATTATATTCAAAGAAATCTCACATCATACATCATGTATTACATACAACTCACTTCAGGGGTAAGAAAAATTATAATTTTGATACCATAACTCAGAAGGAATCACACAGACAACGTTGCAAACATGGTAACGAAGATAAGCATAAGACCAGTGAATCTGATAGTAATAAATCCACAGGAAATAATGGGAAATCAAAGCATAAATACTGTCATTCACATGAGTCAAATTCGTATTCCTTAAATGAACACATGATTCTTAACAAAAGGAAACAAAGCTTGCACAATCGAAACATGATGTATGAAACGAGACCACCACGATATTAAAATGGCAACAATAATCACATAAGTAAATAAATACTGCCCTGTCGTCGTAAATACCTATAATATAATAATAGTCCCTGTATAAGTATCACATAGTAATATTTCATTAATGATAGACACAGGAACAGCAGTTTCCTTGTTATCGGATAATTCCTTTAACAAATTGTGCAACTTAGATCCCCAGCGGGTTTTATAAACTAAGATTGAACAGATGATATAAAATTGTCACATATGACAAATAATAAATGAACAGGTATTAGGGACACTAAACCCTTCCTGTACGGTTAGACAAAAACTAACCAAATACACATAATAATATGCACTAAACATAAAATAATACATTTTAGGTATTAATGTATTTTAATACAGGATTGTCCAGCCCAAAATATAAGTCCATATATATGTATTGAAAAAACAAAACAAAAAACGGGAACTATTCCATTATTATAAAGGCCTACTGCAGATAATACTATATTACCACTAAATTTCGTCCATAAATTGAAGGTAGAGCTTCCATCTCATGTTACAACCACATATTAGTGTTCTATCCTTAGTAGAGTCTGGGAAAATAACCTGGGAATGTATCTACTTTAACTAATGTAAAGGATAATAATATTGCTACTATCTATATCTTTAAGAAATCATCTACCAATAATCAGGTAAAGAAAAGGACATATTTATATGATCTGTACAAGATGGAAGTTAGACTAAATACCACAAGAAATATTATATCAATTTTAACCGAAGAGTTAAAGGATAATCATATAAGGGAGAAACTTAGAAATTTGGTCAAGAAACGAGATTTTCTAATTTATCGTGATAATTTTATTAATATACTAGCCACATATCAAAATGCGATTGCCCTACCTGGTAAAATTTTTAGGAATAACCTATTTATAAATAAGCATATAGGCGACCATACCTTATACTAGACAGAAAGTTATAAATGATAAATGAAATATTGAATGAAATTATTATTAAGATTTTAACTCCCCCTTTTAACAGTCAAATGTTTTTGGTAAAAAAAAATGATGGTGAATTTAAGCCAGTACTTCTTTACAGAGATATAATGCTACAAGTAAAACTAAATATCCCCTCCCTCCTTTAAGGATGTTTTCCCTAACATTGTTCAAACAAAACATATTAAAATTGGTCAGTGGACACTGGCAAGTAGCATTATATAATAATACATTTAATACGTCCCATGGTTATTATGAATACATTCGTAGACCTTTTGGGTTACGTAATGCTCAATCAACATTTAAGCATATGCTAAATTTTCGTGTTAGTGTTATTAATAACGTAATCATCGCTTAGCTAGACAATTTGATTATTTTTCTAATAAGGTACAATCACAATATTTAACAATAAGGAAGGTTAAATAGACATTGCATTAGGTAGGCCTCAAACTTTAAATATATATGTTTCATTATATTACCAGGATATTATAATTATAGGTTATACATTAACCACCACTGGGCTCCATACACAATAGCATAAAATACGAACAATGAAAGTAAACTAACGTAAAATCACTCGAGTTTATGTTCGAATATAGAGAATCATTATAAAGACATTTTTCCCATTTAACAAACGCACTAAATAATCTCCTCAGGAGAGTGACAGATGTGTATGGAAGTCAGAAAAGTTAATAAAGGTTAATTAATGTCAGCTCCAATTCATGCATTTCCATCCTATTCATTACCTTAATAATAATAATATCACGTGTACAGATGCTTCTTCAGTAGGCTTAGGCACTGTACTTAGGTAAGATATAGCTAAGTTCTATGTCAGGTATGTACTTATGCATAAAGAATATTAAATGCACAGCAAACTCGTTACTCTGTAACGGACCAGGAACAATTAACAAATAATGTTAGGGGCAATTCGTACTTTTAGAAAATCGTATTAGGCTATCCTTTACAAATACTCGTGAATCACTAATATATTCTTGGCTTACTATAATCTCAAACCTTAGCGTGAAAATTAGCCAGATATTATCGAACCATTAAGGAATTTCTCCCACATATTGTTAATAACTACCTTCCAGGATGATTATAGATAAAATAACAAATCCCTTAAACAATCATCTTGTCATTTACTTCCGAAGTCACTCATGGACGTGGTAAACATGCATAAACATTAGCAATTCCTATGCTAAAATATACTAAGACATTATTTAACTCTGAGGATGAAAATAATGGACGAGAATTACAGTCACTTAAATAACTTTCCCTTTATGATAAGATTTTTACAAAAAAAAACTTAGTAAAAGTGACTTATAAACCAATGAAAGTGATACATTAAATAATACTTCCCTCAGTGTTAATTACCCTTTTATCAAAATGCAACAGGACATCCTGGGAGAGAATATTAAAACAATCTCCATATAATATACTATTAACATAAACTATGGGCAGATGAAAAAACATATACAGTATATCGCTCAGTGCGAAACATGCAATGCTCCATGACAGGAATATAATCCTGGACGAATCAGGAGACATAATAGGAATAATTCTACTTTCCTTACCAATTACAAATCAGGGCATAAATAAACTATTACCTATGGTTAACCATTTTCTAAATATTTAGTGGCGGCACCACTACATGATAAAAACCGCAAATAATACGTGCACATATATTTAATCCCAAATTATTTTATGCCTATATACATGTCCCAATATTATAAAGATATCTAATTTCTACTAATTTGAAGCAAACGTTTGTATAACCATATATCCCCATATCTCCCAGCAGCTAATGGGTAACAATACGGCAAAACCGTAAAATACTACAAGTACTTGGTGGCACAGAAACAATGGAAATCCCTCCACATGGAAAGACTGCATCAAAAAAAATGACAGTCTATGAATACTACAAAACGTTGAAATAAAAGGAAAAAACTCCTCAGGAAATACTATATGGCGTACAAGAAACGTCTTTTATATAATTATATGAGATAACAATTGCCACACAGAAGCCAGGCTACAACAAGGACAACTTCGCTGAACAACAGTGAGTTGCAGTTCAACAATTTCATCATGATGTACAAGCAATTTACGGGCTTGCAAGAAAAAAATGCGTAATCGCCTACACAAGCAATTTACGGGCTTGCAGGAACAAAATGCGTAATCGCCTATACAAGAAATCTACACAAGCAATTTACGGGCTTGCAGGAACAAAATGCGTAATCGCCTATACAAGCAATTTACGGGCTTGCAGGAATAAAATGCGTAATCGCCTACACAAGCAATTTACGGGCTTGCAGGAACAAAATGCGTAATCGCCTATACAAACAATTTACTGGCTTGCAGGAATAAAATGCGTAATCGCCGGTCTAATAAAGCAAATAACTCAAATGTTCACTCCAGGTGATACAAAAAATAATACGGGTACCCGATCGAAGTTTAAAACTTCACACAGTCAAATCTTTAGTAGGTAATAAACTTATAATAAAGAATATTTTTACCAGGCGGATGATATTGTATATGTAAACAGGATAAAGAGATTGGTAAAGCGCGCAAAATCATCCAAAATAAAACCAATCCATATCACTGAAACATAACAATTTCCTCTTCTTAGTAAATTTATCCCTACTATACTATATAATGAAATAATCAATTACAAACATAAATCCGATCGGTTTTCTATGAAATATAATAATAATTCTTTTTACTGATGTGGCCCAAATCAACCTATATGGATAATAATTTTTGTCTCTACTCTCAACAGCTCCAGAACCAGACGAGGATCACAACGCAGTACAAATGACGTCTTCAAGCCGAGAGCTCTCGTATACAATTTTATTAACAAGCAGATGAAAAGAAAAGAAAAATAAATAAACTAATGGTGACGAATGATAATCACTTTCTTACTCTTTACAGATTTTATCCCAGGGAGCAGTGGTTACAGCTACGGGTATTTACTGATACACTAGTTTATTTGACAGGTATCACACAAATGGAATCCAGCGACTAAGGTAATATTGTTCGCTTATTATACAAAATATATAATGGCTTGAGCCATCACCACAGCCCAGAGCGTGGTTGGGAAAATTTTACGTGTATTTTCGTGAACATTATTTGGTACTGCTTACATAGTGGTATACACATATATCCTATAAAATAAAGGATTATGAGACAAACTGTTGCATATCGTGGTAAGTGTAACAGGTAGAAAGCATTGCACAGAAATTAAAAAACGAATTATAGAGCTTTACTTTACCAATAAAAGAAAATATTCACATATACTTTGTAGGCTTCTATTTATTTCTGCGTGAAGCAGGAAGCTGTATTACGAGTACAGAAACTTTGAAAGAAAGTACAACCATTTATTAGGAGAGTATTTACTGCGGGTAAGATAAGATCAACTCATACTTAATAACTATAATATGCAAAGGAAAAATCAGTGTGAAGTACTATCTTACCAAAATATCTTTTTTCCACCTATTTTAAATATTATTATAAAATCGTGCGTAGTATTTTAATACAAGATTATATACTCATTATTATTCCCATAGAAGGTAAAGTATGATTCATAAGCTACGCACTTCAAGAGTTCCCAATGAAAATAGAAATAATCTTTTAATGTTCAAAATTCCTCCAAGAAGTATTATACTTAGTGATGATGTCGTCAATGACACACACTCCTCAAGTACCATGTTGCATGTCCTTATTTATATGTTGGTCCTGCATAAATATTGGCAAGTATTCCTCCAAAGGATGCGAAATCTCCACTTGCTTTGAAGCAATTCAGGCACTATATGCATGTAATTCATATCTATTACTAATCAAACCTCTCTTATATCATCAAAATTTTATTTCTACTATCTATACTTACCTGTTGATAGACTATTAACAATATATTACCCTACTCACCCTACACATGGCATGGATTAAGGCTACTGTAGAGAGGCAGACTCAGATAAAATCGATTCAAGGGAATCGTTACATTGGAAAATAAAATATATAATTGCTAGACAATATATCCCACTCTCTTCCACCTTTCAATATATTTCATTTAATATCGACTTGTTTAATATCTCCCTATTATCAGTTGTTTCAGAAAAAGTGAAACTTGGAAGTTACGCATGGAAACTGGGAATCAAACATCCTTCTAATATCAGTTGGTTACTCCATATATTGATGAAAATAAAACTTGGTACAAATATTTATTATCCCATGTCTTATCTTTCTGGCAGGTACTATAAAAATTTTATATAGAAAAAGTCTACTGTCATATTTTGCATTGTATAAGAGAACTCTATCAATGTAGACTGAATTATCTTGTTATGGAAAATTAACATTTAGCTGTTATTGCACAGCCACAACATAGCAACAAGGCCTCTTCATTAATGTGTGATTTTTTTAGCATAGGTTAGCTTATACACATAACTACAAGCACCTAGCTCAACACATTAATTTTAAGATTATTTCTTTATGTATGTACCAGTGTATTTTATTCATGTATTGATGTTCATTTTAAGTATATGATGTGCCTATGTCTTTGATGTCAATTTTATATTATTATTGAGGTATTCACTGATAATATCTTAGTTATTGTGTACCCTACCTACATTGTAGGTTTGTTTCCACAATCAAGGTTATCTGAGGACAGATTAGGGTAGCGAGAGCAGAGCGATTGTACACAATAAGGCAAGTGCTGTATGCCACAATCATAAGATAATACACAGGTAAACAGACTGCCTGCCTAAGACCCTTACAGAAGATAAGCAGAGAGGGCAGATATTAGTAATAAACAGTGTGAGTCACAGTGGTACCCATGTGAGAGTAGAAAGAGAGTAGAAAGGAGAGTAGGGAGAGAGAGTAAGAGTAAGTCAAATAACCAAGGAATGGTCACAAGGAGATAGGCCCAATCCACAGATAATATAAACTGATTAGGTAGCAGAATAGGTAGGACTAAGACCACGAGGACTATACCTCATGACTAAGACACGTGCCTTGTTCTACCACATGACCCACGTGGCATCTGGCCACGTAAGCATGACAACACACAGTAATAATTGTATCTAAAGACAACTGACAACTCAAGTGAAATTGTATATAAACAGTGACACTTACCTAATAGGTAGGATTCTTAAACTTGCTCCCTTAGGGCTATTACATAATTGTCTCGCCAAGAGAGACACACTACTCTATCAGAAAAGAAGCACATCAATATCATTCCCTGTCTGTGTGTGTATAGAGATATAAGTGTAAATAAATGAACTTTCCATGTTACAACTGTGAAGTCAATTACCTTAGAAAACACCCACGTCTACGCTAACTAAATAATAATAATAACAATACTACAAGTCCCAAGAAGCAAATACAAATAAGTTACCAGAGCTTGAACGAGTTAAAGCCTAACAGGACTGGTACACTATTTCTTTCTTATCTTCTAATCTAGGGTCTATACTAATAATTAGAGTCGTTACTACTGTGCCTATTTATGGTAAACCTATGATTATTGTTTAGTAAATACACAGTACTGTACTGTACAGATAAGGTGATGGATTTTGTTCATTTGTCTTGATTTCTGCCAAATAATAAGTACATACATTAATGAAATTTCATATTGGAGATCAAATGTTTTAATTATGTTTACCACGCATTCTTTAAAACTCTAGTTACAATCATACATTGATAATTATTGCATACAGTAATTATAATTTAGAAAAATTGTGTGTATGCACCCTGATTCAGCAGCGCCGGCAAAGGATTTTATGACGTTATTTGACGTAAAAATTATGTTAAAATTACAAATATTCCATTTTCCGGTTAAAACCATAAAGAAAAGCTCGAATCTCCTTTTGAGCTGCTAAATTCGCGCGCCAAATGTACCGCTCAAACAGAAGCTCGTACGGATTAGATCATTAGAGAGAGAGAGAGAGAGACAGAGAGAGATGGTGACGTAACATGTGGAGTGTTATGATGTAACACATACATATATGTATGTTTATTGCACACACACATATGTACGTTTATTACACACACACATAATTTTGTACAGTACGTTTATTAAACACGCACATTTGTACGTTTATTATACACATACACACAATCACACACACATATACGTTTATTACACACTGCACAAACACACAAATGTGCATGTGTGTGTACAGCCACGCACCAAAGTTTCTGTACCCCCTCAGTGGAAGTCAGGGGCAGAGAGAGCAGAGAGGGTAGGTAAACGGACGGTAGCCACAACAGTGTTGTCAACTCTAGCCAAGATAGTATTCCCGAACCATGAGTTGTGAAGCTCCATTTGAAGCATTCACTGGTGGGAGGGTGAGTCGGAAAGGGAGATAAGTGTTCCGAAGGTATAGTTCTCAATCTCCACATCCTGTCTGCTTAAATATGTGCTTTATTATTTTGACAAACTTAAAAATATTTAGTTCTACTTTGTTATTGTAGTTTTTATATAATCACCATCATCATATGTTGTCGCGTTTGTAACAATTGATCTCCGAAGATTAACAGGGGCACCACGAAAATGTTTGCTACTTGCCCCCAATTATTATAATAAAATAGTAAAATTGAATACCTATACACATAATTTGGTGCGGGACTGCTGCGATCTCCTTTATGTCATATAGACACACACACACACAAAAAAAAAAAAAAAAAAAAAAAAAAAAAAACGTGTGTATTCCAACACATAGAGTATAATATTGTATCTACAGTATTTCTGAAAGCTTGGCTGGCCCTGATAACTGTCGACTTCTTAAATACTTGACATGGAGTAAACCTCACATTCCTCTTTGACGTGATGAAGTAACAGGTGTATGAACTTTATTATCTCCCAGTATTTTATTTCTTATTTTTACTTTTTTCCTATTAGAACACATGTAAGGCCACAGGGTATTGATTATATTTTGATATAATTAAACATTTATTATTCAAATAATTGTCAACCATCACAAAACATTTTATATTACAATATGGGTCTAGTTTTTAGTCCAGCCCCCCTGGGCCTCAATAACACCTTGTAGTCGGGAAGGCATAGAGTTGACTAAGTTCGTGCAGATGTTTGGACGACGTCGGATGCTTTCCCATACTTCTTGAGCTTTTCTCTCTATTGCTTCTAGTGTTTTCTCAGGGACTTGCCATTCCTGAACCATAATTCCCCATAGATTTTCAATAGGGTTACAGTCGCAGCCTTTTGAAGGCCAGTCAATTAACTGTATCTCTGGGTGCTGTCTGAACCAGTCCATCACTGCCCTACTGGTATGAATAGGGGAACGGTCTTGCATTAACACGATGTTGTTCGGTTCCGGAATGGCATATGCTCGTACAGAGGGTAACAAAGAGGTCTCCAGAATATTAATATATTCCTGTGCATTAAGATGTCCGTCAATGGTTACCAGTTCTCCAGGTCCAGCTGCCCACATCCAACCATGAAAGGAGACCGACACCCTGCCGCTTCGTGATCTCGCACTAATGTTTCTGGCCTTGTAACGAGTATTGGGAAATCTCCAGCAGTGTCTCCCAGTTGCTGCCACAGACGAAAAACTTTTCTCATCTGTAAAGATTACATTTTCCCAGAAATTAATGTCATGTTGCACATACTGCTGGGCGAATGTCAGCCGTGCTAACTTGTTTGCCTCAGTCAGTTGTTCCTTCACAGCAGGAACGTGACAGTCCAGTCCCGCCTCTTGCAGCCGCCGTCTCGTTGTGATGGGGTGACATGGAAGCTGTAATTCCCGTGTCCAGGATACTGCAGTAGTCTTGGGAGATTGGCGGGCAGCAGCTATGAGCCTGTCTTCGTCATCCTGTGAATTAACTTTCGGCCGACCAGACCTGGGTCTCGTCATCACTTGTCCCTCTCCCTCATATCGCCTTATCCATAATCTAACTGTCGTCTTGCTTATTCCCATAAGCCGGCTGATTTCATTTATTGACTTCCCAGCATCATAGTTGCCCATTATTAAAGCTCTCCTTGTTATTACCTCAGGACGATTTGCTCGATTGTTAGGTGGACGTTGACCATGTCGCCTGCCCTGGATATCCATACCTGTTTAAAGGAGAGTTCAATTGATCAAAAAACATATTTCAGAAAACATCAGTCTAGATGCTGGTGATCAACTGTCATTATGTAATGCCAAATTCCTTGTCAAAATACAATAATCAACAGATTTTTAATAAAGAATTTAATCACAGTTTTTACCTATAGACCTTTGTGGTTTACAGTTACGTTATTTACCGTTATCGATATTTAAATCTAAGTCTATGAACTAAATTCTTAAACTTTAAGTAGTTTTATCAAGATTAGTTTTAAGCTAAGTATGAAGGAAGAGCACCTTTTTCTGTAGTCTACTATTAAGTAGAAAGTTGTATGGGGCCTAAAATTGGATACTTACTGGTGGACAGTAAAGATTATAATTGCTGATGTGTAGCAGACTTGTAGGGTTACGACGTCAGGCACGATGAACGTGTGCACTAACAACACCCCTAAAAACTGTAAAGATATATATCCCTTTAGATAACCCTCTACGTTATACAATGTTGTCTGTAAAATTATCATAACAAACATTTGTATATATGATTTAAACGTGGTAATGACAGAAATGAGATCAAATGTAATTATTATAAATGTCAATTAGTAATGAAATTTGTTTACTAATCGTAAAAATGACAATAAGCATATTTTTATTACCTAGAGGTGAACAAGGTGCCAACAGTTGGTTGGGGTTAAGACGGCAAGTGAAGCCTGATGAGTGATCACCCATATGTAGAAATACCTGAGAAGCGTAAAGGCCATTACATATATTTACAAATATTATACACACATTTTTGTATTTGACGTAATATTACACACAGTGGTTGCTTGGACGATCACTATCACTTTTCAGAACGCATCCTAACCAAACTTGTATTTAATGGAGGGTCACATGTGATTTTAAGTATTAATTCACAGTCATATCTGTAGGCACACAGTAACAGGTGATAGCATAGAGTTTAGAAGAAAACAAACAAACATATGAACGACAACGATCACATTACTTTCACATTGACATTAATATTTGCCAAACATCAACAGAATACTGTGAATATCCTGGCCAGCGAGGTGTAGGTGTGGTTTTAGGAAAAAACTGGAAAAAACGAGATACTATGGTGAGGTCATATTACCATTATACATAATTTACAACAGTTCTTCAAGACATTTAGGGCTTACTTAACAGCAACATGTTTCACAGTTTCAAACCGGAGAAATTAAACCAATATAAGATTAATTCATACATAAGGAAGATTAGTCAACACAACTTACCATCTGAGATGCTGACTGCAAGGACCACAACCAGTCTCTCCGATTATATACTGCTGGCTCGTTGTTTTATTTTGTAGGTTGAGGATTCGAAAACTGAATCGACTCACGCCCCTCCACTAATCCCTCTTCCCAACGTGTTAGTGAATTAATGTTATTGAGGCCCAGGGGGGCTGGACAAAATATTAGACCCATATTGTAATATAAAATGTTTTGTGATGGTTGACAATTATTTGAATAATAAATCTTTAATTATATCAAAATATAATCAATACCCTGTGGCCTTACATGTGTTCTAATAGGAAAAAAGTAAAAATAAGAAATAAAATACTGGGAGATAATAAAGTTCATACACCTGTTACTTCATCACGTCAAAGAGGAATGTGAGGTTTACTCCATGTCAAGTATTTAAGAAGTCGACAGTTATCAGGGCCAGCCAAGCTTTCAGAAATACTGTAGATACAATATTATACTCTATGTGTTGGAATACACACGTTTTTTTTTTTTTTTTTTTTTTTTTTTTTTTTGTGTGTGTGTGTGTCTATATGACATAAAGGAGATCGCAGCAGTCCCGCACCAAATTATGTGTATAGGTATTCAATTTTACTATTTTATTATAATAATTGGGGGCAAGTAGCAAACATTTTCGTGGTGCCCCTGTTAATCTTCGGAGATCAATTGTTACAAACGCGACAACATATGATGATGGTGATTATATAAAAACTACAATAACAAAGTAGAACTAAATATTTTTAAGTTTGTCAAAATAATAAAGCACATATTTAAGCAGACAGGATGTGGAGATTGAGAACTATACCTTCGGAACACTTATCTCCCTTTCCGACTCACCCTCCCACCAGTGAATGCTTCAAATGGAGCTTCACAACTCATGGTTCGGGAATACTATCTTGGCTAGAGTTGACAACACTGTTGTGGCTACCGTCCGTTTACCTACCCTCTCTGCTCTCTCTGACCTTGACTTCCACTGAGGGGGTACAGAAACTTTGGTGCGTGGCTGTACATGTATGTGTGTAAATGTTTGTGTGGAATAGTTTACATACAGAGACACATCATCATGACACACAGGCACAGTACCTCAATGAGTTTGTGTGTGTGTGTGTGTTCTCCCTCTCATACTCTGTGTGAGTGTGTGTTCTCTCTATCTCTGTGTTCATGTGTGTCTACTTTGTGTGTGTTTACTTTCTGACTGTGTGTATTTGTGAGTGCTTTCTGACTGTGTGTACCGGTGTCAAAAAACATACACACAATCGAGTTAAGATTTTTCAAGTTTATAGACAATTTTGCTTCAAAACGTGTATGAAGCAAAACAAAAAACACATTAAAAAGGCACCAATTTTTGTTAAGCCATACTCTAAGTGTTTAAGCCATTACCTCTGCTAGTACAATTATAAATTTGGGTAGCGTATCACCCTTACAGCTATGCTGACATTGGTCATTTTTTTTTAGTCAGTTAATTATTTGGTATTGCAACCAATTAAATAGTGCCATTTACCATTGACAATGACGTTTTCCCAATCCATTTCGAAAGTCCAGGGTGAATTATGAATTTTTGATCATTCATCTCACCCCTCCCAATATTGTTGTTTAATTCAGGTAAAATATGGTTGATGCAGTCTAGTATTGTTGAGCCTCGGTGGCCTTGATTTGCCATTGCTCCTATTTTGTGGTTACTGGTGCCGTGGTATGGTACATGACAACAAGTGTAAAGTCATGGTCTATAATGTTCTGCAACCTGGTGAATAAAAGCGAGCTATTTGAGTTAATTTTATGAACCAAAATTGCACACACCAACAGCTATAGTTTCGGATCATTTTTCGAAACCATCTCATTGGAAGGTGTTGCAGGACTATTGACCATGACTGTATACTGTTATATAGAGCTTGGGTTTCATAACCTGAGTCCTTAGGTTCGATCTCAGAGTGGGAAAATGATCAAGATTTATTGTAAACGCTAATGTGCCTCCATTTAAATGAACAATATCATAAGACTGACATGACACCAACTATAGGGGATGGGGTGGAGGTGTTTGGGGTGAGAAATTTAATTATTTTATAAAAAAATGAAGTTGAAGTCTTTGGGAGTCGCGGATTTTAATGTCCCAGGCTTAAGACAGACCAGAGGCAGACAGAAGATAAACGTCATATTATGTTCTTTTATGTCCCATACCTTAGCTGGACTAGAATCTGGCTGAAGCCCAGGTTTAGCTAACTCTAGACAGATCTGGAGCAAGCTAGACCTGTCTCAAGCCAGGGTATAGTATCATCACATTTACGTAAATTAACAGATTTGAAACATAGCGTCTGAAGCTGTAACAGGGTAACTACTTTGAACTGAAATTGAAAAGTTTAATGTTTTAAGGCACACAACAAATGAGTAGGCCAGAACATACTGACCAGCCTCCGGAAGAAAATTACGGTACTCTGAACTACATCATCCACATGCATGACTTATTGTGACTAATATTTACTATACACATGTGCGAAAAGTATTGTAGTGGTGCCGTATGAATCACTCCTTATTCCTTTGTACATTACATGTGCTGGTGCATCACTCCTTACTCCTTTGTACTTTTCCTGGCCTCAGATAATCACAGTCTGGTGGGTACGCTAATCCTATCCCCTGACCCTATTCCAACCGAGGTTGGTAACAGTCATGGTTACACTTGGTCTTAGCGGGAGCCAGGAGACTAACAGCCAGTAGTAGGGAGATAGAGAGCTGGTAGCCCAAGCTGTCGTAAAGTCATTGTCTAATGTACTGTAACCTGGTGAATAAAAGTGAGCTATTTGAGTTAATTTTATGAACCAAAATTGCACACACCAACAGCTATAGTTTCGGATCATTTTCGAAGCCATCTCATTGGAAGGTGTTGCAGTACATTAGACCATGACTTTACCACAGCAGCAGCGAGCTACCCATGAAGGCCTACCCGTCCATTAACCTATACCCATTATAATGAACATTTGTATTCCCCAAATCGTTCAGCTTAACACTTATACAAATTGAAGTAATACATGTTCGCACACAATATCAAGAGAGAGAGAGAGAGAGAGGCTGCGTGTTTCACTTATTAGGCCTCACGTAATTTTTTTTCAACGCATAATAAATTATAAAGCTAAAAGAGATTAAATTTTATAATTTTACATCTACACACATTACTTATACTTTTGGTATATTTTATAAAGGGGCATATATATTTTAATGACATAACCACACAAAACAAATATGCATGCGAGTATCACGCTCACTATAGGATACAACAACACATAACATTCCGTACTATTATAACCAAGGAGGTATAATCTAAGAGGAGGGGGAATGACGACACAAAGGTGAAGCCAACTTTCTATTGGTCGGCTGTCCTCCCTACCCCCTATTGACTCAAAACATTGGACAGCTGATCATGTCGGACCATCGATTTCACCAACATTCTTTGCCATTTTTAAAAATAATGCTGGCGTATTCAGCATATGGGTGTACCCAGAGAGACAGGAGTCTTTCTACTACATTTCATATGTATGTTAAGAAAGTCATATAGAAAAATATACGACAGAAATTGACAAATCAATGAAGTGAATTTCATCACCTGCCTCGCACACCGCGACACGTACCCATGTCCTGTACAATATTAATACTGTACACACAAAAACTGTAAAGCCAAGACTATTATAGTGTTATGATATTAACTATTAATGTATAACCTGACGTATATATATAGCATTGACAGGGTTATAAAAGATAAACTGGCTCCATGGGAGGACCTATTTGTGCCTAAGTTAGGGTTGGCCTGAAGGATAACTCGAGTGTTGAGAGATTGTATTATGAATGTTTTAGCATATTTCATAATGTTTTAAAGATATTTAATTTATAATTGTGTTTACTATGTAGACTATTTGGTTGTTGAGAAATTAGGTGTAAGTTAAAAAACCGTAGTCTAAAGTTAAGCCAATGTGCGGAAAGAGTTTTTATAATTGTGAAATTACTGCCTGGGACTGATGAGTAAAATTAATGTTTCTGTGTAAATCAGAGTGAACTGAAACTGAGGAAGTGATGACACACTTTATGCAGTAACATGCAGCCATCATGGTAAGATTCCATGTGGCTTATAAGTGGTAAAATGTGTTTGATACAAGACAACACACCTGTGTGTCAACTCAATTACATGACAGTTCTGGGTGTTACACTACACATCTCTTCACTACACATCACATATCTCCAGTAGGCCTACCATATACACATCTTCACTACCCTATTCACATGTTCAGTACACTATACACTTCTTCACTACACACACATCTCCATTACCTTAATTATACACATCATCACAACACACCACATCTTCACTACCCTATACATATCTTCACTACATTATACACATCTTCACTACACTATGTAGGCTACATTTTCACTGCAGATCACACATCTTCATAGCACACACACACATCTTCACAACACTATATATATCTTCACTTCACTATACACATCTTACTGTATATAATCTTATTTATATACTATACTTAAAGAGTGACACAAGGCCTTCCACAGTCTCATACTAGAAATCTTTATATAATTAATTTTATTTGCATTTGTACAGTTACCCATACATGAAGCTGGTAGGCCTATGGTTCGTTACTTGTGATGTGGCTAAAACGAAAGGAAATTTAAGTGAAAAAATATATAGTTTGTTGACAGGCAGACAGTAAAATATTACTACTAACTGCTTGTCAACAAACTATAACTTTTGCTCACTTTCTTTCCTATTGTAGGTATCTCGCAAGTAGCGAGGCATACCAGATTCACGTGTGGTCAACTATACTTGTTGTTATTTCTCTGTAACGTTATAATACGGTCTGTGGGTTGGTGTGTAAGCTATCACCTTCTCTTTTACTATACTTTTTGCATAAAATAAACTATTCATTCATTAATCAATTCATTCTTTCATTCATACTCCTAGGAAAAGTTTGCGAGAAGAGGTAATGCTCTAGCTGGAAACAGCGATATTTAATGGGTTTAAGTACTTTTGATAATATACAGAATTGGATAATTTTATGTAGTTATCATATATGGAACAAATTCAAGTCTCTTTCTGGCTATGATTATAGGATATATGAGAAAATAAGACCATAATTATTATAATGGGAGTAAAGCGGGCGAGGCAATGTTTTGAGTCAATGGGGGGTAGGGTAATAGGCTCCGCCCCTTGCTTCACTTTGGGTGTACAGGACGAGCGGCTCATGCCGCCTCCTCTTTGATTATACCTCCATGATTATAACCAAGTAATTTTTGTTTTACATTGAAAAGTACTTATTCATAACTCTTACTATAAAGAGAGGGAGGGAGTGTGTCTTAGGCTATGCGCAAACGTTAAATTGCATGATGCTTACTATGAAGAAAGGGACAAGAGACAGAGAGAATGGGTGTTAGGCTATGTGCGAAAGTTACATTGCATAATTTACACTATAAAGAAAGGGATGAGAGAGTGTGTGTGTGTTAGGCTATTAGGGAACATTACATTACATAATTCTTGAGAGAGAGAGACGTTCCATGTCTGAAGGACTTAAAAAAAACATAATTGTAATAACTGTGTAGGTTACGTCCCATCATGAGATGTCTTGTTGATTTGAAAATCTTATAATTTCTGTAGGCTATTTTATGTCTTTAGTGTTGTACAGCCATGGCTGATAGTGCTTAACCAGGGTCCAAGGAGTGTTGGAGAGTAACTGAACAGAGTTCGAAAAAGTGAGTCTTCTAAACCTCTCTTACCGTTGAGAATGGTTTGGAAAATTCCCTTATTCGAACTCTGTTCAGTTGCTCACCAACACTCCTTGGACCCTGGTCAAGCACTCTCAGCCATGGCTGTACTTATACTTTTGATCTTTAGTATTGAACCTCTGCTGTAATAATACAATGACAAACAAACATCATAATTCAGGGCATTTTCATTTATAACACCTGGATGATGCACCATACACGGGCCTATTATTATAGCCTATTATGATGACAGACCAATATAAAGCATTATGCAAACACTACAAACACGCAAACAGTATACCAAGCTTTGTACTACGAAACACAACGGCCGACAGAACGTCTACTGCAGTGGTTCTCAACTCGTAGTCCATGGTGACTTTTCAGGTGGTCCACAGGGCTCTGTCCGATAGCGCGACCCGAAACGCCCGGTATGTCTGTATACTGGACACCCTTAACAGTAACCCGAGATGCCCAAAATATTGCTCTCCCTCGAAAATAAATTGCACTACATTCAAATACTGCTGTCATAATGTAAACCATAATCATGAAATACCTCAGAGATGACATTCAAAATTCAAATGGTCCACGACATTGTTTTTATTGGGTTAGTGGTCCATGGACAGAAATGAGTTGAGAACCATTGGTATACTGAGACTGTATGTGGGCACTTGGTGTACGTACAGTAGCATTACAGCTGGCCAACAGACCTTACTAACTCGACCGTCGTATAGACGTACAGTTGCCCAAGAAAAGATTGCAACCAAAATATGCTAGTGTGTGGCGATATCTAGCAGCTGGTCCGTAGTAAACACTCGTAATTTATGAGTGGATCACACGGAACCAAAACCTTTGTATGGATGGATGTGATTGGCTGAAAAATTAAGTGCCGAAGCCAAAGCGTCGGCCCTAGTCTACTCCGAATATTAACAGTATATGAATGTATATGTATACTGATGATATTTAAGAAGCCTAATTAATAAGCATTATAGAAATACCAACATGGTTTGAATAACATTCAGTAATCAAGGCAGAATAATGTATGGTTTTAATTTAGCATAGAAGAAAGTGTTCAGAGGTTTGTTTTGATTCATTTCGAACATCGGACCAGAAGATTCTGTCCGAGGAAAATTATTTAATTCGTATTAGTATCCATCGAAGTGGAAATCTTCCTCCTCCTTAGCAAATGATTCAAATGTGAAAGGTTAGTTAGTTAATAAAACACTCGGGATATTTATATTTTATTAGATTTATTAATAATATGGTATGATATTGGACCTCTGTTGTGACGAACTTGATATAATTGAACATGGCAACTGTCAGGGATAAACAACCATGGTTGACATCATGGTCGACATGCATCTTCACATGGCTGCAATATTCCACCTCCTTATCACATTGGTGAGGAAGATAATTTCATGCCTGTCAGTGCCCCAGGCGATCAGTATTATTCTCCTATTATTACAGCTTAAGTATTTTATGAAAGGGATTGTAGCCTCAAAAAAGAATAAGTAATATAAACCTTGATAACAATAAGATAAAGTAGAGCAGCAGGGATATTTCGGTATCTAACCTTATTCTATATTTAAACATTTATAGTATGTCTCGCACTGTTCATTATATAAGGCTGAATACTGTTATATCATGTGATAAGAGTCTTGTTTAGTCAACCCAGAACGATAAATTCTTAGACCTATATCAAAGATATTCACTAATAAATAAAGATTATATTCTGAAAGTGTGCAGTTTATTATCACTGAATTTCTTCATTAACGTAACTTAACATATATATTTTAGTAATGGACAAGTGTGCAGTGAGGCTCTAATATGATATTTTATATTGGAGTGACAGAAAATGAATGTTAACTTTATTACAATAGTGTTTAATATCATATGTAGAAATAAGTTTGAATTATGAGATAATAAGAATGTTTTCGGAGCCTCTCAAGTAATGCTTCACATCATCATCCGATGTGATGAGGGATCCACTGATCTCCTCTACGCCGTTACAACGCGCCATGGCAGCAAGAAGAGCACAAGCTGCACAACGCCAAAGTGATAAGCTTGCATTGCGAGGGAGGATAGGGGGGATGAGAGAGAGTGGTCTATCGACATGTGACATAGCAGAAGAAGTCGTCGTTCATCGCACCATTGTGTATCACTGGCTAAAGAGATGGGACGTGGAGGGCAACCTGAGGGATCACTCTAAACCAGGACGAGCGAGGAAAACCACGGCTGAAGAGGATAGGCGCACAAGAGACTATTTTGAAACTCATCCATTCAGCAACGCGATAGCTGCTCGAGAGTATTTACGACTGGATTTGTCTGCGGAAACCATACGTAAGAGGATGAAGGAAATGGGTTTTCGCCACAGAACACCAGGAATCAAACCCAAGCTAACGGAACGTCATCAGGAACTCCGGCTCCAGTTTGCCCAGCAGTATGTTCATCAAGAACTGAACTTCTGGGGGAGAGTTATTTTCTCTGATGAGAAAACCTTCAGCTCTACGTCTCATGGGAAACTTCATTGCTAGAGGAGCAGTGGCGTCGCAAGGGCTGGGGGGACATATGTCCCTGGGCGCATCATTTAGGGGGGCGCCAATTGCCAATTTGAAGTTGGGGAAAATTAAATTGTTTTGTTTACACCATAATGAATCTGAAATAATGAAGTTAAACATTTCCTGACAAGATTAGTGCACTCAAGCCATATTTTAATGTATTTTTTCTTTATATTAATTATTAAAACTTTACTTTGGGATTAGAAATTGGTAGGCATCTTCATTAGTATTCACGTAAATAAATTAGGTGAATGATTCATTTTTAAGGAGTAAAGATTTAAAAAGTTCGTTTCCAAGTGGCTTTAAATTGCTTCTATGAGTACTCATAGAATCCCCCAGCTTTGTTCTTGGTTTGTGTCACATAAGAATTTAAACACAATTTGTTGTTCGTCTTCTCTCCATTCCTCCCCGCTATCCATCCCACTGGAGAGACTAAACGAGGGTGGAGCATGGAGCTATTCTAGCTCCATGGGGTGGAGGGAGTAAACTAGCGCCTCCAGTCCACCTTTCGCCCCTCTACCCCACACAAGAGCCGAACTCCGATTCAAAACACTGTAGCTTCACGAGTTCGGCTCTTGTGTGGGGTAGGGGGGCGAAAGGTGGACTGGAGGCGCTGGTTTACTCTCTCCACCCCATGGAGCTAGAATAGCTCCATGCTCCACCCTCGTTTAGTCTCTCCAGTGGGATGGATAGCGGGGAGGAATGGAGAGAAACCCCCCACCCCGTCACTACTGCCTGGCGTAGGGGTAGTAAGGGCCCATCCCTGCCTAGAAATTTTTACTTCTGGGTGTACCTACGGCAGTAATACGCTTTGATAAAAGCCACTCAAATAATTCTATACTAGTGTATAATCTATCAAAAATAATAGTTCTACCACAGAGGTCTACCTTATTACTCGGCTGATTTACAAGTTCTTACTGTGAGTCTGTGAGAATTGTTCCTCTTATGTAATGAGGGCCTGGTTCTCCAGTAGGTTTGCCTGAATAAACAGATACGTATAAGGATACGTAATAGCATTTAGAGATTTATAGAGTAACCCATACCTTACTGGTTTACTCCTATTATACTGTTTGAAGCCTATTTGAGTTCTACACCCATATAATGTTTCATCAATAGTTAAGGGGAGCGTTACCCATGATTTTTAGTGCAAAAATTGAAAAATAGCAATTTTTTTTTCACCTTAGTAACATTGTCTATAATTGGTAAGTCATCTGGCGAAGTTTTATGACTGTAGAATAAATATTTCAGTATTTATAGGGGTTCCCCCCCCCGACCACCACCATACCCCGAGCCACCCCGCACTCACAGGGTCATTGTGGCTACCGATAGTCGATGAAATAACTGGTTATATATTACATTTCAATCATGTGAATTATATTCATTGCTATTCAATAACAATAAATAATCTTTCACGACCGGAATCGATCGGCGATTGAAAAGATTACTTTTTCCCTTGTTTTCTCAAAAATAACTTTTTTATTTATGGAGAAATTTCAAAACTAAAGATATCATTGGAAAGAGAAAAAATAGATACGAAACTACCATATTGAATTTTTATATGTCCCCCCAAAATTTGACAGGAGATTTTCAAAGTTTAAACTTTGAAACTGTGGCCCACTCTCACTGTAACATTATTATCTCCCCAGATAAAAGCAGAATATTCATCTGCCGCCTTCCTCAAGTTTCGGCTCGTATTCGCCATTGGAGGGACTGTCATTCCCATTTGTTCCCAGTTCCACTACCTAGGAGCACCAATAAAAATTTGGCTGGTTGTTCCTGCCACGCTTCAAGACCATCCTTGTGTCCAGGACTTGTTGCGTGGCCTACAGCGCCCACTTACACCACTTCAATGGCTCACTAACAACTCCTCGAGCATCTCCATCTCAGTAGCCAGGACCATCTGTGTTGCTTTTATCCATCCGTTCAGTTATTGATTACCTCCCCCTTGCTTTGGTTAAACTTCCTAGAACTACTCTAAATTGTAGAATAGAGCATTGAGAATAAATCTCGGGTGTCCCATGTCTTCCAGGATAGTGAATATTGGATGGTTGGGTGTCTGGGCCGGGAGATATTGGGATGGGGGTCTCAGCACCGTCGTGGGCATACATTTGAGCTATTGGGGCTGCTTTTTTTAATGAGTGGCCCCGTGCAGGACGAGGTACCCTGCCCATGGCGACCGGCGCTTGGTCCCCTCATCTGCCTGGTAGGTAGTAGCTTTTGGCTCCTGGAGCAATTCTAATAATTATAATGCTTTATGAATAACGAAAAGACCCTTTCACTCCCTCGAGTGGTGGTCGACCAGGCCCTCGAAACGTCACTCTCTTGTCGTGGTGGTATGCAGAAGACTGCCAATTAAAGAAGACCCAGGGGGTCGGGTGTTGTGTCAACAAACCCTGTTAGCGGTTTGGACACGTTAATGTTGACGAATTTGCTTGCATCCATTTCCTATGGCGCTATCCACTCCATTTTTAAGTGTTTTGGAGTAGTTCTTTGTATCCGAATCACCTATGACAGTAACTGCAGATATAATCGGTGTTATGCTTTACATACAAATGCTGTTGCCAAAGCAGCTTTTGAGGCAAAATATTCTCTGTCTGTGGGGGATACTCACTGTAAGGTTCAGATGATGCGAACCATAAATGTATCTGACAGTGACAATGACTACTGCCCTAACATCTTCGATGCTTCTGTAGAGCAAGTCCCTCCGGAGCGTCACGTTCCTACACACTTTTGGTTTGTGGCTTACTACAGGGATGGGCGTGGTAATCTCATCTATGCTTCAGAGGCCAAGATCTTACACAGGTCATGATGCTCTTCAATTTCTCCTGTCCTTCTGATGGCATGTTTGAATCCATCAAACCACATCGAACATTTAATTATAGCAAGGGGCGTATATGCAATGAGGACCTATATGAATTATCAGAAGAGGACATTCTCGCTATGTGCCCGGATAGTGTCCAACGAGAAACAAAGGAGAAAGTCAGTAGAATTATGATAATCCTCACTTTCTCTGGATCGCATATGTCAGATCGCATTAACATCAACCACTGTTGAGGTGAATCTTTTTGCTGTTTTTCCCTAAAAGTGTTTCTGCTGTTATGGGCTTGGTCATGGGAGGAGAAATTGTACAAAGCGTTGCCGGTGTGGTAATTGTTTTTCTCTTGATTCACATCCTATTTCTGAGTGTTAGTCAGAAAGTTACTGCTTTTACTGCAAAAACGCTCACCCCCTATGTTCTCGACAATGTAACCCCCCAACGGGAACCGCCTTGACTTGGTGGGGGGCTTGTGTGTCTCTGAGACTTGGCGAGCTAGACTAGAGGGGGCTCCAGCTCCTGCTCTGCCCTGATTTCGGGGAGAGAGGGTTTCCCATGCTAGGAAGGTCGCTAGTGAGAGACCAGACTAAATGGCTCCTATCTTTCAGTTCTTCAACTGTCCCTCTTTTCTTTTTATTTCCTTCCTGCTTTCTGTCACACCTCTTTATCACCTTTTACCTGGCGCTATAGGACCTCGATGTTGCGGCCCCTAATATCCATCAATCAATCAATCAATTGACAATGTAAGATGTACTTCCTCGAGCAGGATATCCTCCATTTGGCTAACTCCCAATTCATCAGCATTGATAGTGCCAGATGGCAACTCAATTTCAGGCAACAGAAGGGTGGTGGTATTAGAACGTATGCCTTCTTCCTTTGCCTTTATCATTCCAAGTCGACAACAATTAAATCGGTTGCAGCACCCTCTCAACTCTCTCAGGAAGTAGCTGCTTCTTACACTAGTGTGAAGGTTTCGACGGTTTCACTACATAATGTAATGGTTTCTCTATCTTGGAAACTGTATCAAACACTCAATTAGGTAACCCTTCAACTGATGACAATTCTCAGGCTTTAACTAAAGGTGTCCATGTGGTAGAGGTTCACGCTGCCACACGCTCTCCAAAAAGGTAACCCAAGGCAACTAAATTGCAACAGAGATGTCTTTGTGGTTCCTCAGAGGCACTTGGATCCATGGCTGTTCCTCTTTGCAAAGCAACCGTCCCTGTAGACTCATCCATATTATCCTCTCAACTTCACCAGAAGATGTTCCCCCTCGCAAGCTTCCTTTGGGAATATCGGAAGAGCGTGATGTGAATGTGGATGGCCCATGGACCCACTCATTTAAATGGCATCCCCAATAGTTCGAAAGTTTGCCCACGACAGTGCTGAGACCCCCTTTACCAACATCTACTGGCCGAGACATTCAACCATCCAACACAGGATGGCTCCTAGATGGCAGTCCTTCTGACGGGCAGCACTGTTGGCTCTTACAGAGGCAGAGCAGGGGTCAGAGTCTCCTGTAGTCCCTCTTATCAGGTCTCAATGACACGCAAGCCCCCTCACCACACCAAGGCAGTTTCCTTTGGGAGGGTGAAAGAATAATGCAAGAATTATCTTCATAAAAGAGTAGCATTAATATTGTTTACTGTCAAGAGATCTATGAGAGAAAAGAAAGAGGCTTTTACAAGAAAGGTACAATTCTGAAGTACACTGGAGGTGACTATTTGGTTGCAGTGACCAGACACATAGGTGGCAATTGGAAAGACTTGAAATTGGACATTATGTTCATTACCAGTATTAACAACCACCCACAACATAGACTCTGTTCGGAAGCTTGGTGTTTCTACAAGCAAGACATAAACACTACAGTGCCGATACGATGGCACGAGATTATTGAGGTCGCTATCAGGTGCTCTGATGCAAATGTCTAACAATTATCAACCAATCAAGTCTTGACTTCTCTTAGGAGGATATGGGGAACTAGGTATCAGAGGGTATACAAACCAGAGGGTATTTTATATTTAGAATTGAGTAAAGTTTATGAAAATTGCACACCTATAAATAGATAAATTTTCCCGATTAATATCTTCATTAGGGACAATGGCCCGTAGTCTTAAAAAGAGTAAGGGTCCTTACTGGAGCTTTATGAATTCTCCAAACTACTCCAAGCAAAAGATTCCCTATTAGAAATACTGAAGGGTTCTGTGGCCTGGATTATTTTAGAATTATAGAGCTCCAGTAAGTGCCCTAATTTTTTATTTTTATTAACTACGGGCCAATATCTTCATTAAGAAAAGTACCGGGTAGTTTATAGTAAGAGAAATCTATACTACCCGTTTTCTGTAAATTGGTTTAAATAAATTTTAAAATTATAGAAAATGATATGTGGAAGTATGACAATAATGTGAATATTATTCTTCATTTTTTTTTTTTTTTTCACAAACATATCATGTTTTAAAAAGTTTCGCAAATAAATTCCTTTCATGAAAAATGTACAAAGACAGACACAAAATAAAATCAAAGTTTCAATAAAATCAGAGTAATATCCTCCGAGATCTTTGTTTTAAGGATATTTACATTTTTGAAGAAAACAAATATAAACTAATAAATATTAGCCAAAATTACAATCATGAATATATGAACAACAAAGCCCCACAAGAAGATTTTCTTAGGATACTGAATATGCACGGAAACTTTCATCTCATTCCATTAATAAAAAGTTGCCTCCCACACCAAACATTATAGTCTGTGTAGGTCAATTGATATTTAATAAAGTTTTGGCCAGTATATCACAAACCATTGACGTTTTTCCTTGAAAATATGGCCTCATAGATTGGTAAAATAAACCCATCTTTTTTATGTATCTTATTGTGAAGAATAAATTTCATTTCACGAAAATAGCTTGGAAAAACTATTGCTGCCTCCTTATCCATAGCCACAATAACTGGATCTATGATGTCACTTTCATGCACTCTTCAGATCACGACTATCATGTGAATACAATACAAGATATCTGTTTGAGTTACCAGCATGTACACATTAATAATAATTGTCGTTCTGTAAACATGCGTTTGTCGTTTTCTTTTTCAGTGTCTGCGGAAGCTACAATCAAGAGGGATCCGCTAAGCTTCATCACTGAGCAGCACGTCAAGTCAGCACTGAGGAAGGAGAAAGGAGATGATGCCCAACTACTGGTATGGAGCATTAACAACTTCACCGAAAAGGGTGACAACACGGCAACCGTAGTGACCAGTGTTGTGGTTGACTACCATCTGGGTTCTGAGACTCACCAAACTTCTTATATAATTAAGTTAAATCCTTGCATCATGTCAACACTTAGCGTTTTGTTCACCACTATGATATTTGAAAAAGAAGTTAATTTTTATGAAGAAATACTTCCAGATTTGAATCATATGCTGAATAATGCAGGTCAAGAGTCACTGAGAATGCCAGAACTATTTCACTCATCACTAAAAGAAAACAATGAACTTGTGTTTTTGAACGACTTACGACGAAAAGGGTTTGCCATGGTCAATAAATTTAAAGGACAGGACGAAACCCACGTTAGGCTGGCATTAAAGGAATTGTCCAGGCTCCACGCATCCTCTATCCTTCTTCAGGCAAAAGCACCAGACACTAACCTGATGGAGAGGTATCCATCACTCAATAAAGACTGGTATAATTGCACTGATGAGATGAAAAAGATGTTACACCAAGTATTTTCTGGTAAATACGATAATGCTATTGAGATTTTGAAGGGTTGTGAAAGACACACAGTTGCAGCCTGGGTGGAAAAGATTCGACCAAACATTGTGGACTTGTTCCAGGAACAGTTGACAAAAATTCCGCCATTTGAGGTCATCTGTCACGGCGACTTTTGGAACAATAACATGCTATTTAGGTGAGCTCTGTAAGTTTTTTTTTTGTGTGTCCCATTCGAGTATAGTTATAGTGGAAGATTTCTTAAAGGAGCCTTGTGTTTTGGACGAACTGGAGGGATAAATAATTCTCAAAACTATGCAATAAAACAGATTCTTTACTAGTATATACAGTATAGGTTTGTTATCTGGTAAACTTTGTTGCAATCAGTAGCACTCCATTTCATTCATATCAGAAGGCCTCCTTAATTTAGGTGTGTCACTCTGCAACACTTTCCTAAATCCTCCGGTTATCATCATCTGTTTTCAAGGATAGATTTACCCTGTTTACATTTGATGCTATCCTCTAACTTTCTGGATCCCGTAGGGTGGAACGGGGGTGTTGCCTGCAAAAATATTGAAATTTAGTAATAAAAGTATTTTGTCGCCCCTACGGTTTCGATCCGTCCCCTGTCTTTTCTTCATTGTCTTTCCTCTCCTTTTTTCTTTCGTGATTTTTGTCCCTCCTCTCCGCCTCTTCTTTGTATTTTAAGGTCTCTCTGGCCTTGCACATTCCATTTTCTTCCCTTTGAAAGTTAATGTTAACTACCTCGGCAAACACATACCGGGGGATAGATCAGTACCAGACTAGTACTGTATCAGTATACAAATACCATAAGGCACTAATTGAAAAGAGACCATCTGCGTAACTATTGTGCAAAGAATGAAATGTAATGTACAGTTGGCTCCACTTCCGTGTTTACCACTTAGCGTTGCCAATGTTGAGCCACACAGAAAAATTAATCCCAAACCACGTGTGATCATGATGCGAATCACTCACTACAGAGTTAGATGAAAAGAGAAGTAGCTGATAGACGGTTGTGAACTTAACTCAGTTTTTCGAAAGCTGTTCACTCCGACACTTGTGGTTGGTTCAGTAACCATGGCGTTTGAATGTCTGGCCAAAGCATTAATTTCGATGAAAATATTAGTGTAAAATAATTAAGGTCCTGCCAAATTGCATGGATTGTATTTGTATATAAAACGTCACATAATGTCATTCCTGGTTCTGTTTGCATAATTGCACTGATCATTACTGGCAACAGGCGGAATGATGATAGTGGTGGTGAGACGGAGAGCGAGGTGGGAAAGTGGAAGAGTAGAATGAATGAATACTGGGAGGGGGGAAGAGGAGATGGCGAATGGAGTGAGTGAGAGCAGGGTGGGAGAGAATCAACAATGTGAGCATTGGCGAGATAAGAACTTTCACCACAAAACAAAATGATTTGGTAACCGGAACACAAAGTATCAGAAAATTTGGCTTGTAATATTTGTCTACACTCAGTATGAGTTAGAGTTAGACCGTTAGAAGGTTACATTTTATAACATAGTAATATTATAAATATGGTAGAGATCTTGAAAGGTTTGGCGCCCCTGCGAACTCCAGCCGTTCTTCTTTCTCTTCTTCTTTCTCACCTTATGTTTCCTTGCTATCTCAATCCTTCTCGTGTTAGGCCCAGTGTGGTCTTCTTCATTTACTTTAAG
>JAWZYT010001077.1:0-20000 GCA_034508575.1 Petrolisthes manimaculis | reverse complement strand
CATTCCTTACCAGATGATCATATGGCACATAACCTGAGAGGGGAGGAGTTTGCCCAGCAGCGAGTGGCCGTCCTGGAAATGCTTCCTGAAGAAAAATAACACTGCAGGGATGATGACAAAAAACATATGCTATGAGTTGAGTGAGCTTAGCATAACTGGTGATACCACATACATTACAGGAGATGACATCCAGCCGGACCCTGAGGTCTGACCCATGGAACCATTAATTTGTCACATCTTGTCGCCTCAAAGATGGTGGACAAGTGACAGGTCTTATTTTTTCCTGTATAACAAAACAGTTTTCAGGCAGAAACACTATTATACTGTATGTATACAATTTATAATAGCGAATATTATATGCCTATAACATGCGCGGGCATCTGGTAATGCGAGTTGTTGTTAACACACACACACACACACGGATACTGATACTGATACTGATATTGATATGTTTATTTTGCCATTCAGTGTTTTACATTATAAAAATTTTTACATATATGTTAAAAGGCTTGGTCCTGGAAGCCGAAGCTTTAAAAAGAACAAAGATTATTATGCTTATGAAAGAACACAGCTAAGGACAGTTTGGCCAATAAGATAAATGTCTTGGTAAACACTATACTTACTCTATATATACATACTACTGCATACACAGGACTTTGTATTGACAAATTATTTCAACAATATGATTGTCAACCAGCTACTATAAGCAAGAATAGACCTAACACTCTATTTTCAAGAAAATAATCATAATATATTTTAATTAACATACAAGACAACATGACTGAGAACAAGTAAACTACGAGTAAAAGTGAAGCTGACACAAGAAGAAAATCATAATATATTTCAATTAACGTACAAGACAATATGACTGACAATAAATAAACTACAAGTAAAAATGAAGCCGACACGAGAAGAAAATCATGATATATTTCAATTAACGTACAAGACAACATGACTGACAACAAGTAAACCACAAGTAAAATGACAAATCAAGAAGATTACAATACATCACTATATTTTTCAAAAATGTTCTGCATAATCTTAGACTTGAAGAGTATTTTGTTCTGATGCAGGACAACTTCCCCCGACTATGTGTTCCAATGCCTACTTCCCCTTGCTAAAACACTCTGCTGAACATGTGTTGTCCTACACAGTGGCATACGCAAATGATGATGTCTACGAGTTACATTATAGGGTACAGATTATGAAGCCAATGTCTATGGGTATTGTGTATACAGATTTATGTACAAACAAAAGTGTGTGTAAGAATATAGTGTCAGGGAGTTTTAACAATTTGAAGTCTTTAAAGATACAATTTGTGTGTTCATATAGATTTAAAAAAAAAAAATAATAATTCACAGCAGTTTCTTTTGAGTCACAAATAAGCCGTCTGTTAAAGTCTTGTATGCACCTCCCCATAAAGCTGAGCAATATATAAGCTGAGGATATACCAGTTCATAGTAAACTTGAAGTAGACAGCCTACACTCAGTTAGTTTCTTAAATTGTACATTATGCCTATTAAAAATGAAACTTTAGATTTTACACGGTCAATGTGATTTTTCCACTTTAATTTATTGTCTATAGTTGTTCCAAAAAAATTAGATTTGCAAACTTCCTGTATTGACAGATTCCTTATTTTTATTCTTGTTTGTACTGGACAGGTCATGAGGGGACTGGAGATCATAAAACATAGACGCTCCCAAGAAGCGCCCGGGTCGTGTCGTACGCCACTGCTATGTGGTGACCGGGCGGGATGAAGCACCGCTATTGCCAATGTCGGCATTTGCGAGCCCAATTTGGCGGGGTTTTTTTTACTTGGCTATACTTCACCACCAGCCCTACAAATCACCATCGTCAGTCAGTGTGTTACTGACTGTGAATACAGATGGATGTGGATTAGATTTCTCGTGCGTGTCCGATTCTGTATTGCATCATGCTACCATCCACCACTGCCTGCCACCCGCGCGGGCCGCGTTCAGTTGTCGTCAGAGCCACCTACACGTACCCGAGAAATTACCCTTCATTCCTCACTTAATTTCTCGGCAACGGAGAGTTGTAGAGAGCTGGGGTTGGTTTTATTGGAAAGAGGAAGAGTTGATGGTGCTAACAAGACCAAATTTAAGTTGTTCAGTATCGTAGTTTCGACGTACAGAGTAAGTGGAATCGAGCGATTTTTGAAAAATCGGCCAAATTCGCCCAGACAGGCAATAGGGAAAGTAAGACTAGCCCCGGACTGAGAGATTGGCTATTCATAGTTATCCCGTCGTGGAGGGGTTAAAGTGTTTGGAATATTTACAAGATGGTGATATCGTCCGCAAAGAGTAAACATTTAAGTATATTACTGCTACGAACTATGTCATTAATATAACAAAAAGAGTACAGGACCAAGAATAGATCCCTGGGGTACTCCTGATGTAAGGTCATTAAGAGGTGATGATACATTATTAAAAGAGGTAAATTGTTTCCGATTACTTAACCCCTCCACGACGGGATAACTATCGATAGCCATTTTGTCAGTCCGGGGCTAGTCTTACTTTCCCTACTGCCTGTCCGGGCGCTTTTGGCCGATTTTTCCAAAATCGCTCTATTCCACTTACTCTGTACGTCTAAACTACGATACTGAACAACTTAAATTTGGTCTTGTTAGCACCATCAACTCTTCCTCTTTCCAATAAAACCAACCCCAGCTCTCTACAACTCTCCGTTGCTGAGAAATTAAGTGAGGAATGAAGGGTACTTTCTCGTGTGAGCGCGGCTGCGTTCGCTTAGGTGGAGTGGCTCTGACGACAACTGAACGTGGCCCGCGCGGGTGGCAGTTAGTGTTGTAAGTAAGCATGGCGCAACACAGAATCGGACACGCACGAGAAATCTAATCCACATGCATCCATGTTCACAGTCAGTAACACACTGACTGATGATGGTGATTTGTAGGGATGGTGGTAAAAAAAAAAACGCCAAATTGGGCTCGCAAATGCCGACATTGGCAATAGCGGTGCTTCATCTCGCCCGGTCACCACAAAGCAGTGGCGTACGACACGATCCGGCCGCTTCTTGGGGCCGTCTATGACCGCAATCCGGCCATTAAGGGTTAAATAACTTGTGAACCAGTGAAGAGCATTATGACGTATTCCATATACTGATAATTTGTACAGTAGAATACTATGGGAAATGGTGTCAAATGCTTTTGTTAAGTCACAAAAAACTGTTAGCTGAAACATTTTGCTATCCAATGCATTGTAGATGTTCTGGCAAAGATGGTAAATGGCTAAATCTGTAGACAACTGAGGACGAAAACCATATTGACTACAACTTAAGATGGAGTGCTTAGTAAGGTAGTCCGTTAATCTTAAGACCATTACTTTTTCAAAAAAATTACTAAAGCTTGACAGTACTGATATTGGTCTATAATTTTTTAGAAGAGAACTATCTCCCTTTTTGAATACTGGTACAATTCTAGCAGTCTTCAGATGGGTTTGGAAGATTCCCTCTTGAAATTATTTATTCATTAATGTTGCAATAAATGGGGAAATCTTGCTAGAACATTCTTTAACTATTTTCATGTCAATTCCATCGTGGCCAGGATTGATTGATTGATGGATACTAGGCGACGCATCATCGAGGTCATATAGCGACGGAAAAAGGTGATAGAGAGGTGTGACAGTAAGCAAGAAGGAAATAAAAAGAAAAGAGGGACAGTTGAAGAACTGAAAGATTGGAACCATTTAGTCTGGTCTCTCACTAGCGACCTTCCTAGCATGGGAAGCCCTCTCTCCCCAAAATAAGGGCAGAGCAGGTGCCGGAGCCCTTTCTAGTCTAGCTCGACAGGGCTGGGATCTTCAAAGCTTCGTAAGTTGGTGGCGCTATGATCAACTTTACGATCTCGTAGACGCCATATTTGTTCGTGGCTTACGAAGATCGTAAGTTGGTATCTCCAAAGCTTCGTAACCTCCTTCGTAGCTCACGATGATGTCTTCGTAGCGAGCGTCGCTGGCCGTTCCGTTCCGTTTGTTTTGTTCATCCCGCCACCAAGCAGACTGGCTCTCAGCCAATCATAATGAAGGAAACAAAATGTCCTTGATACTATAAGCCAATCGTAGCGTAGTATCACAATGTCAACAAATCAATATTGGCTAAGATGTCAACACTACCCAGCTGATATAGATGACAGTCACCAATATACATCAGACAGCAACAACAAATGACAGGTAAGGGAATTATCCGAATTATTATACTGTGTTGGTAAACATTAAACACAACAGTGTAGCTAAGGCAGCTTCCTGGGTATATATTTAATATCACGCCAATCACTAGTATGATATTGTATATAGCTTTGGTTAGGTTAGGTTTGGCTATGTTAGTTAAAGATAGGTTAGGTTACATACTGTATATCAAGAACAAACAGCATAATACAAAAGGTTTATTGGCAGCTACATAGTTGTCATGAAAATAAATCTAAGACATTGACTGGGAGGACATTATATTATTTTAACTTCTACTGTCACTGTTTTATTTCCTTTAAACCTACCTTCAGTAGTTTCTATGATAATATCAAAATCTGTAAGTTAGAGTTGACTGCCAATACCAAGTAACAGGCAGAATTATACAATATGTAGTAAAATCTGGCATGTGCAATTTAATAACTTATACTTCAAACATTTTTATTGAAAGACAGATTAAGGAAATAAATTATATAAGCATTATTAATATTGTGGATTTGGGTGTTGGCATGGCCACACATGGGTTGAAGGATGGGGGGAGTGTCCATTGCCTGATTTAGATACAGTACGGTACCATTTTAATACAATAACCAGGTATTGTAATTTTTTCTGCTTTGTTATTGAATTATGTACCATTTTTCGTTATATTTCAGGTAGTGGCACAAAGGCATTCACCTACATAGAAGAGGCTATGGCTCAAGTCATTGAAAAAGTGCAAGTGTTGGGTATTCCTGTGGACTCCAAGACCCAGGCAGTATGTACAGTATATAACAGTAAATAATGTCCTGCTGTTCATCTAGGCTAGGAATATGAAAATCTTCCCTCATTGGCACTAGTGAAGTACATAATTACATTGAGAGTTTATATATAAAACATGAATTTTGAGCAGCATTACCTCTCAATTCCATTCAAAGTTAAACAGTGCAAATCATAAGGCCTTAGTCCTAGGAGTAAATATACAAGATCTTCTCATATATCCATACCTTAAGTAATCACAGTACATGTACTGTACTGTGATTACCCAATATACAAGAGTCAAGTACATAGTGATTTTTTTATATTTTGTGTATCATATAAATAACTCCTGTTAGCAGCAGGTCCTATAGTCTTAAAAATTGGAGCCATATTAATCAAAACTAAATTTGTGATGCTTTATTGGATTCCATATGTATCATATGAGTACTTTAACTAAGTAAAAAATTGCAGTACTGCTGCTGTACTTATATGTATGACTAATTATATACTGCTTTCTTTAGGTATGACTTTACAATATTAATTCATAATGATAATCCTTAATATTTCTCTAAAATTATATGAAAGTTGCTAATTTTCATAATTTCTCAGCTGCTGAAGAAAACTTGGATGGAGATGATGTGGCTGACCCAAGGACTGCCATCAAGGGCCTCTTCACCTACACCTAACCAAGGACTGCCATCAAGGGTCCCTTCACCTACACCTAACCAAGGACTGCCATCAAGGGTCCCTTCACCTACACCTAACCAAGGACTGCCATCAAGGGTCCCTTCACCTACACCTAACCAAGGACTGCCATCAAGGGTCCCTTCACCTACACCTGGGCCCAGTTGGCAGGAATTTGGGCCAGTTACAGTGGAAGACTGTGAGGTTTTGACTGGCGACAGCTTGCCGAAGCTGGTAGAACCTCTATCAAGTGAGGAGCATTCATACCACAGCTCTGTAGCCTCAAGTCACCCTTCCTCTAGGTCTGCTAGAGGTGTGATAGCTTATCTGGAAGCTACGCTACCTCCAGATAGGATATACTAGTTTTCCATAAGTCTATAAGGGATATTTGGATGGATCTTGCAGAAAATATAACCAAAATATCAGAAACTTTGGTGAATATTAAAAAGGCAATAGAAAAAGGTGATTTGTTTTCACGTGTTTTTTTTTTTTTTTTTTTTTTTTTTTTTTTTTTTTTTTTAATTATTAGTGTAGTTTAAGTTGTGTTATATTTTGTGACTGAGTTATTAGAGTGCAAGTATGGTTTTAGTTGTGTGGTTTGTGTGTAGGTTTCAATCTAAAGTATTGTTAACTTCTGCTTATGTTTTTTTTTAGAAATTATGTTATTTATTTTCATTATATATTTTATCTTGCAAATATAGCTTTTAGCATTCACATTTCATGTTAGATTTGTTATTCTTTCAGTAAAATCAACTTTTTTTCATGCATTTTAATCTTTGGCCAATAGTATTAATGAAGGTGAAAATACCGGTACTTGAATCATTATTGTGTTATTTTCATTTACATATCAAGGTTCGGAGATTAACTATTAGGATATACTTATACTGTACTGTGGCTTTAATCTTGTATTTTAATAATTTCTCTGCCATATCTGTGATCTGTCCAAGCAATGTGAAGAGTGACAAACAAGTACTGCTGTAGTCATTACGGAATTGGTATTTTTTGTTATTAGTCATTGTTGGAAAGTACATAAGTTCAAACAGCTTTCCAATATCATAAATTTGCAGTTTTTTACGCAGGTATATATAATGTAATGAACTGCGATAATGCAGGAAACTAATAGTACAAATAGCTAGGGAGGTATCATGGATTTCTGTAAACTTTACAGGTGTCATATGTAAATAAAATGTATTTTTTTTATAGTCTATAATTAAAACATTAAGAAAAACCAATACCAATCACATATTTGTTATTAGCTGTTGAAAAGCATTTATTTTAGAAAAAGACAAGTCTTATGTTATATGAAAACAGGTGAAAATTATCTATTAAATTATACTGTTCAATAAAATTAATTGAGTTGGTAAGAAAGGTTCATGTACGGTACATGTTATTGAAACTTACATGATAATAGTTGCAATAGTTAATTCTGAGACATAATTTTGCCCTAGATTCTGGAATATGGTCAACCTTTTATACATCTCCAGTATGTATCAGTAAGTATATAATTCCAGTTATTTAAATGTTACCAGCTCACACATCACATTAATGTGCTTGTAATATTTTCATTAGAAAGTCAATAAATCAAAGTTTATCATCCTAAAGAATATCCACTTCATACAAAGCACTATTTATGGATTAAAGACTCATACTACATGGATTAAATTAGGTCGAACTATGCAATGAAGAATTTTTGCTTTGTTTGCAGGTAAATGGAAGCCAATTTCCTGCAATTAATAAGTCACTATTATATCCTATTATTCTTAATAAAACACTCCAAAGGCAATGATACACACACAAAATATTTGTAACTTTCTATTCCACAGTGCATCAGTTTAATTGACACTTGCAGCTCCATTCTCCTAAGCTGCTGAATCTCCTCCTCTTGTTTATATTTACCGATAAGTGACAATAACAACAACCATTATGTCGTCTATGTCAGCCGCGCCAAGTGTAAATAAACTCAAATGTCACTATTTACGGGTTGTTTATCGACTACGCGACCCTGCTATGAGCCTTACGAGTGCTTTTCAATTTTCATAGCGCTACGAACAAATATGGTGCATAATGGCGGCCGAAAACTCGCTTACGAAGCTTTGAAAATACGTTCTTAGCGGTTGCGAACAAAGATGGCGCTACGATAATCGTAACTGCGCTTACGAAGATTTGAAGATCCCACCCCAGGTCTCAGAGACACACAAGCCCCCCACCACAACAAGGCGGTTTCCGTTAGGGGGTCGTGGCCAGGAGACGAAGCCTTCATAATATCAATTATTGATTTGACTTCGGATATTTTTGTTGGTTTTAGATGAAATGATAATATAGTAATTCTGGTAGGTAAGTGTATAAAGGATCATGTGAGTCGGGGATATTATCAGCAAGTGAAGGGCCAATACTACTGAAATAATTGTTAAATTGCCTTGATATATTATAATTATCAGTAACTGTCTCATCTTCGACAAGAAAGGATGATGCTAGCTTTGGTTTTCTTTTTCCAAGTAGGTTATTAATCGAGTTCCATATTTTCTTAGAATCACCGGCCAGACCGAAAATTTATTTCAGTAATAATTTTGTTTTTTACAGCTAGGCCTATTATTATTGCTGTAACTTTGTTGCTGAAGGATTTAAAAGTATTTCTATATGTTAATGGCTATTTTGCAAATAATATCTGTAGTCTATTACGTTGCTTGAATAAGCTTTTGATTTCTATTGTGATGTATGGTTTACCAATATGTTTGTCTTTGAATCGAATTGTTATTAAAGGAAAGTGTTTAGGCCTATTATAAAGCTCTAAAAAAGATTTTATAAACATATCAAATTGGTCATTTATCTTCAGTGTCTGTGAAGTCCATGTGAAATAAGATAAATCGGCTTTAAATGCGTTTATGTTATCAACACTAAAAAAAATTTTACTTAAGGTTATTGAACTGGAAATTGTATTGTAGTTGGCAATAGAAAATGAGCTGAAAATGGAAAAGTGATCACTAATTGAATTAAAAATTATTCAACTTTTTAAATAATTATCACAATTATGGTCAATGAGAGTGACTGAGTTTTTTGTCACACGTGTTGGTTTATTGATGGTTGAAAATAAGTGATAACTATGGAAAAGATTTATCAAGTTTTGAGCGTTAGTGTCATTATAGTTCATAATATTAATATTAAAGTCACCCATAACATAAACAGGAGTCCTATATGTTGACGCTATGGTAATAATATCAGTAACAGATTCAAGAAAATCATCAATACTGGAATTAGGGTGTCTGTATAGCATGCCAATTATAAATGTGTTTGGCTGAGATACTTCAAAAAATAATTATTCAATATGGGGTATGTTACAGGTACAGTAGTTATCCTTTATTGAACACATTACGTTTTCTTTAATTGTGTATAATGAATGTAGTGCTTATTATGTTTGCTTGGTATAACATGATCTCAAGTTAATTTGAAATTAATCATTGTAAATTGTATAAAGCAAATTAATGTGTATGGTTGTTAAAGGGAAATATGGTGATAATGAAATAGATTTAGTTGTCCCGTTGATAAAGGGAATTTGTGATACGTTTCGTTGGTACTGCATAAAAAGGAAGAGAGAGCTCCGTCTCTCTCTCTCTCTTGACTGGCTGGTGATGGTGGACGTGTGTTGGAGTGGATGGTGGTGATTGGTCCTTGGTATTTGGTGCTCTGAGGATGGTGATTGGTGTTTGAGAGCAGATTGGAATAATTGTGGGGAAGTTACACATGTGGAGTGGTAAAGTATATATACCATTAATATTGCTGTATGTTATTTATGGGAAGAGAGTGGATGGTGATTGGTATTTGTATACTATTTAGTGCTCTGAGGATGGTGATTGGTGTTTGAGAGCAGATTGGAATAATTGTGGGGAAGTTACACATGTGGAGTGGTAAAGTATATATACAATTTATAATGTTGTATGTTATTTGTGGGAAGAGAGTGGATGGTGATTCGTATTTGGGTGCTCTGAGGATAATACATGAGTGAAGTGAGATATTTGTGTGATTACTATTATTGTGTGTTATTTTGTGGGGTGGTGAGACATTGGTGTGATTACTATTATTATTATGTGTCATTTGTGGTGTGGTGAGTGTTTGGTGTAATTAACATTATTGTGTGTTATTTATGAGGTGGTGAGTGATTGGAGATATTGGTGTGATTACATTATTGTGTGTTATTTGTGGGGTGGTGAGATATTGATTGTATATATTGGTGTGGTTACATTATTATGTGTTATTTGTGAGGTGGTGAGTGATTGGAGATATTGGTGTGATTACATTATTGTGTGTTATTTGTGGGGTGGTGAGTGATTGGAGATATTGGTGTGATTACATTATTGTGTGTTATTTGTGGGGTGGTGAGTGATTGGAGATATTGGTGTGATTACATTATTGTGTGTTATTTGTGGGGTGGTGAGTGATTGGAGATATTGGTGTGATTACATTATTGTGTGTTATTTGTGGGGTGGTGAGTGATTGGAGATATTGGTGTGATTACATTATTGTGTGTTATTTGTGGGGTGGTGAGTGATTGGAGATATTGGTGTGATTACATTATTGTGTGTTATTTGTGGGGTGGTGAGATATTGATTGGAGATATTGGTGTGGTTACATTATTATGTGTTATTTGTGGGTGGTGAGATATTGGTATAATTATTATTATTGTGTGTTTTAGTGGGAAGAGAGTCAGGAGACAAGTGGCCTTGAGTCATACTGTGGTTCCTATAGACATACAGTATAAGGCATTTATAAGTTAGGAATATTATGGTAATTATAAATTCAGTCAGCAATTCCTAATACCAGAACTGAGCTGGTGATAATCTTATTTTGTATGTAACTAAATTGTAAATATATGTTAATAGTGTAATAGATAATTTCACTATCATTGGTGTTTGGGGAAATAATCCATGTTATTACCCAGCTGGCCCGGGATGGAGGTGTATTAAGGCCAAATAGATTAGACTGTTTATAACATTCAAAGTTTTGCAGTGTGTATGAGGAGTGATGACAGCTGGGGATGTAACAGGTAACTGTAAAGAAATATTGTTAAGTCTATTACCCTGGAACAGCTTACAAGGGTATATGGCAACTCCACCACCACGCGTATCCCTATTGTTAAAGTAACCATCGTATCCTTGCAGGGGGAAAAGTTGACATATGGCATCATTGAGGCGAGTCTCGCAGAAACCTATAATATCAAGTCTCAAATGAGATACATTAAAACATTGGTCAATACAAGTGTCTAAGTGTCGAGGTAGGTAAGCTACTAATGATTAAAGATAATAAATGTATGCAGGAATGGGGCTCACTGATGACTGGAACACTTTCATCACAAAAGAAGTAATTACAAAGAGGTTCATAATTATTAAATTGAATTAGGAAATTGTTTTCATCGTTATTATTTTTGTAATATTTAAATGGGTTATATATCATACTATCGATAATGTGCAAGGGGTATTTGTGCTGTTCATCATATAAGTAAGAAATGAGGTTATTGTTATCCAAACTTGCAAAAGGAAATACAAAAAGATCCATAATATTATGTAAGAGTCAGTTCACACTATGAAACTATACAGTATGTCTCACAGACACTGGTTTACCTGCTTGTTTGTTTATCAGAGCGTGTTATCCTTTTATCGGAGTCATCCAGACACAGAGAGACATCCCCACCAGTGGTGTTAGTGTTGGAGGGGCCACTAGTAACGATCTTGTTTGCAACTTTCGTGGCTGTAGCAACGACCCGGGCGCTGGTGTATCATGCAATCATGAGGACCGTGCAGATGTGAGGACAAGAGAGAAAAAACTATTATACCTAACCTAACGTAACCAATAGGTGTCGCTATAATATATATATATATATATATATATATAATAAAGAAATAAATTAATAAAATTAATAAATAATAAATTAATAAATAATAAATTAATAAATAATAAGTAATAAATAATAATAAAAAATAAATAAATAATAAATAAATAAATAATATATAATATATAATAAATAATATATAATATATAATAAATAAATAATATATAATAAATAAATAAAAAATAACAAAAATGAGTGACAAGTGTTTATTTTTTATTATTAGTGGAAATGTACTGTCATTTCAACACATGAAAGTAAAGAGTTACACACACACACACACAATAATATCTTACATAAGTGATAAACACACACACATACACACAACGGTGCACAAACAAACCTATTCACCAGGCAGATTATTAATACCTTACCCATATAGAGATATAATCTTATAGACAATGGTTTGGGAAGCTGAAAGGATCCTTTATCTACCTTGTTATTGCGAGAGACATATTATTGTTGGTTAATTGGAAGGTGTGTGATTCATCCATACAATGCCACGAAACAGAATGTCCCTTATTAGTACCAATAAGCTTGTCTGATTCCTCGTAGACTTAGTAGGAATCAGTAGCCTGTTCCGGTTTCACCTTCATTAGAGGGCTACTTATAATAACTTACTTAATACTTACTTGTATGAGTCACTTAGACACTCAGACTTACACCCGTCACATGATGCTCCAATACTGCTAGCCTAAGCTTGAACGGGAAGAGTACAGGACTCACTCACTGTGGGAAGCAGTAACACGCCAGCATAAAGTGACGATACAAGTCAAGGGAAGCGCCCTAGTTTGCGCTCCTATAGCCTCAGTTTGCTACCGATAACCGATCCGATCACAGGTTACTCTAGCGTGTTATCTCTCTTTAAAGTTAGCTTCCTAGCTTCGCTTAAACCCGTGCAAGCTACATATTGTGACTCTGTATACTAACTCGTGTTATAAATAAAAAGTGAGTAAACTACTTTAACCTTGTTGTATCTTCTCAAACCATAATAGTTATAGAAAACCTAATAATTAAAATCAAACTCCGAAGAGACAACAAAGACACTACAAAGACAAACCAGTCGCCAGCCACCCTACCTATATCGACTCATATGTTTGGAAGTAAGTAAGTCTTTCTTACACCAGAACAAATTTACCAACAAGACAATTTCTCCTTAATTAATCTTTTGAGCTTAGCGTTCCAGGATGTGCTTTGTTCATTATCCTTTGATCATATCATACTAAATAATAATAATAATCTTACTAACAGACAAACAAACAAACAGACAAACATACAGGGGTGAAAACACAACCTCCTTGGTGGAGGTAACAATAACAAAAACATGAGAGGATAAACAACAACAAAAATAACATCCACCACCACAACAAGAAGAAGTGAAGAGAGGATAATATAATGCAACACTTACGTAACCGAGACCGTGGTGGAGTAGAGTAAAGAAAGTGGAGCCAGTAATATTGACAAACCCCACACTGCTGCTATGGTGATACCAGATGTGGTCTTGGACATTTGTGGTGCCAGAGGTACAACTATGGCTATGTACCTGTGGAAAGGAAAGGGGGATGAGAGAGAGAGAGAGAGAGAGACTGTCAGGGTGGTGTGTATGTGAGAGAGAGAGAGAGGGTCAGGGTGGTGGGTTGGTGTGTGTGTGAGAGAGATAGAGAGAGACTGCCAGGTTGGTGAGAGAGAGAGAAAGGGTGGTGGTTGTGTGTGGGTGTTACTATGGGTTTCAGAGACCGTGTGTCACTGTTTTTCGGGAATAACTTATTAACCAACAGTCGGATCAGTATGATATTTTGCCACACATTGTTTTACACCATCCGCTAATTTTCGGCGATATACTGCAATACCAAAATTGCATAATAAGGGCACTTTACTTAGAGTCTTGGTAATAAGGAAACGAACAAGGTTTTAATTAATGACGTATATACCTGTAACCAAGGTTACATGAACCCTACCTGTGACGATAGTCCCTAAGCTCCACCCACCTTCCTCTCTTGCCTTTCCTCCTCCCTCTCTCACCTTTAATCCTCTTTCTCTTACCTTCCCTCCTCTTTCTCCCTCCTTCCATCTTTCTCCCTCCTTCACCCCTTTTTCTCCTCCCCCCCCCCCCTTTCTTTCCCCCATCTCTGTGTCTCTCTCTGTACTACAGAAGATACAGTCACTCGTGCACATAAAATTTATACATATGAAATTGAAGCATGTATTATGTTTTTCAATTATAGTTTAATATGTCTAATAGTGACTGATAACATGAAAGTTAAGACGAGGGTAGGATAGGGTGGTGTGTGTGATAACGACCGAGATTGATGGTATAGCAATGGTTTGGTGGTTTTCAGGTGTTGTGTGTTGTTGAGGTGTAATTATATAGCAGGTGGTATTTGTCAGGTTGTGTTGGAAGTCAGGTTTGATAAAATAAATCCATTTTGTACCAGTAACTCTTAATTTTATGCTAAAAGGCAATCATTACTTGAAAAATAATTTAATTTTATTCTCCAGGAAACATGAAACGAAAATGTAGTAAATAAACACGCGTAAAATAATAATAATAATAATAATAATAATAATAATAATAATAATAATAATAATAATAATAATAAAAATCATACATTTTTGGTACAGTTATGGAGATAGAAAACACACACACTCACACAGTTCATATATTATGGGCTCTTTATCAAGCATGTTTCGAATAGGATGCGTCTCTTCTACACACACACACAGTCTCATCCTACACATTTTGCTCAGTGAGTCTTGTCTAATTTCTGGTACATATGATAAAATGTAAACATGAGCTATGGACATTTTAGGCGTGACAAAATATTAACAGATTTGGTGAGGAAAAGGTTTCCACCCGACTAAATGGGCAGGTGAGGTGAGGTAAGGTGAGGCCGGGCCAGATGTTTTCTGTTTGGATTAGCCTTCCTCTCTCCCCTCTCCCTCCGCCCCTCCCCCTTTGGCCTTGTGTGTATTTAGACTCCGACTTGCCACCCTTGTATTGACTCTGGCTGAAGATGTAATAAACGAAATTACTAACTGTTCCTGTTTCCTTTCTCCAGTGGTTGGATTGCATCTATTTGCTTCATGGTGTATTTGAAGTTACTGTATATATATATATCACTTGGTGGCACGTGATCCAGGAATATGCGTAAATCCACAAGGAAGGAAAAATAAACACGGAGTCCCAAGCGCTTTCGTGTAATTCACATCTTCAGGGGAAAGAACAGAATGTAAAAGAACGGTTGCTGAGAGACACCTTATATACATATACACTTAATAACAAACTGGCAACCTGAAGGTGTTGCCACTGCGAGTTCAAAGCATGCATATGGTGCTAAAAAGGATTTACCTGACATGACCTGACATGACCTCTAAACCTAAGATTATCCCAGTCATTAAGGAATGATTGCCGAGAGATACCTTATATACACTTAATAACTAAATGGCAACCTGAAGGTGTTGCCACTCTGAGTTCAAAACAATATATACACACCCATGCATTGGGACTCCGTGTTTATTTTTCCTTCCTTGTATGTATGTATGTATGTATGTATGTATGTATGTATGTATGTATGTATGAGTTGCTTTGGGTAACTTAGCTATATCTTAAGGAATTACTGCAGTCCAGTTAATTTATGTAATAACTAATTCTGCTAATAATTTGCTTACACTGTACATAATCTAATTAAGCTAAGAACTGTGTAATAAGTACCATTAACATTAGTGTAGTTTACTTTAATATTAGTGCATGCTATATTTCTGTACTATATTTAATATTATGGTCTATACTACTGTGCCTATTTATGGTAAACCTATGATTATTGTTTAGTAAATACACAGTACTGTACTGTATAGATAAGGTGATGGTTTTTGTTTATTTGTCTTGATTTCTGAGAAAAAATAAGTACATTAATGTTATTTCATATTGGAGATCAATTGTTTTAATTATGTTTACCACCCATTCTTTAAAACTAGTTACAATCATACATTGATAATTATTGCATACAGTAATTATAATTTTAAAACATTGTGGAAATGCATATTATCCATGTAAATCTAAATGAAATCTGTGACACTGCTGTTATCTACTAAACCAGTGTAAAGCAACGTTTAAATTACTTTATGAGATATATATATTCTACATGAATACATGTTTATATCTGAAACTTTAAATGTTGTAGGCCTACACATAATCATTACCATACATATTTCACAAATGTGCTCTATGGTAATTCTTTAATTCAGTCAAGTTTTTATTCAATGGAAGTGATGATTGTAGACCACCAAGTGAGCCGAGTAGCCTCACCAGCCATCGACCTTGTCCATTTCCTCTACACAGGCCTCCGCGGCGACATCAGGAGGGCCAAACTGCAGGATTTCCTCGGAATATACTACAACACATTCAGTAGCGTGGTTGAGGCGGGAGGGATGGCTGTGCCTTTCACCCTGTCAGAACTGAAACAAGAATTCCGGAAAAGGATGATGTACGGGTTACTCTTCTCTCTCCTGGTGGTTCCGTTTCAATTAGGGGAAGGGGTGGAGGTTCCCAGTGCAGAGGAAATCCTTAGTGAGAATGTTAAGGAAACTTTGGAGGTGTGGAGACAGAACCTAAAGCAAAGCATACATGACAACCCTACCCTAAATGATTTCTTTCTCTCCACAGTGGATGATATGCTAGAGGCTGGAGTCATTTCCTAAAGTAACTATTAAGTGTCGGTGATATATATATATATATATATATATATATATATATATATATATATATATATATATATATATATATATATATATATATATATATATATATATGACTGAGGATAATCTTAAATTTATAGGTCAGGTCAGGTTTGTTGAGGGTTGAATCAGGTAAATTCATGTAAGTACCATATTGGTGTGTATTGATTTGAACTCGTAGTGGCAACACTATTAGGTTGCCAGTTAGTTATTAAATGTATCGGTATATAAGGTGTCTCTCGGCAATCATGCTTCTACATTCTGTATTTCTCCTGAAGATGTTAAAACACGAAAACGCTTGGGACACTGTGTTTATTGTTTCCTTCCTTGTGAATGGGGAATTTTCTAAACTCGTTGTTGCCACCAGGTGGCATCACAATCGGCGGTTCATCGCGCACACAAGCAAAATAAAATATTCCTTCAGAGTCATTCTATATACTGTATATATATATATATATAAAAAAAAAAATGCATCGAGCTTAAATGATACATATTTCTACACAATTCTTTCTAAGTAGTAAAACACAGGTAAAATAGTACTATTCGTGATCAAAAGGAGTTAAGTTGATTTTCTGGTGAAATTGCCATTCAGATTATTTTGCCATCTCGGGATTACCAAACAGGTACACCATTGATTGGAAACAAAGTAAATGAAAATACAAATAAAGTAAATACACAGTACTGTACTGTATAGATGAGGTGATGGATTTCGTTCATTTGTCTTGATTTCTGAAGAAAAAAAATAGTAGGCCCTACATTAATGTTATTTTATAATTAAGAGCTCTAACTAGTTCAAGATAGGAATGGTAAATTATTTGGAATTTGATTTACTCATCCCTATTCCATTGAATAAAAACTTGACTGAATTAAAGAATTACCATAGAGCACATTTGTGAAATATGTATGGTAATGATTATGTGTAGGCCTACAACATTTAAAGTTTCAGATATAAACATGTATTCATGTAGAATATATATATCTCATAAAGTAATTTAAACGTTGCTTTACACTGGTTTAGTAGATAACAGCAGTGTCACAGATTTCATTTAGATTTACATGGATAATATGCATTTCCACAATGTTTTAAAATTATAATTACTGTATGCAATAATTATCAATGTATGATTGTAACTAGTTTTAAAGAATGGGTGGTAAACATAATTAAAACAATTGATCTCCAATATGAAATAACATTAATGTACTTATTTTTTCTCAGAAATCAAGACAAATAAACAAAAACCATCACCTTATCTATACAGTACAGTACTGTGTATTTACTAAACAATAATCATAGGTTTACCATAAATAGGCACAGTAGTATAGACCATAATATTAAATATAGTACAGAAATATAGCATGCACTAATATTAAAGTAAACTACACTAATGTTAATGGTACTTATTACACAGTTCTTAGCTTAATTAGATTATGTACAGTGTAAGCAAATTATTAGCAGAATTAGTTATTACATAAATTAACTGGACTGCAGTAATTCCTTAAGATATAGCTAAGTTACCCAAAGCAACTCATACATACATACATACATACATACATACATACATACATACATACATACAAGGAAGGAAAAATAAACACGGAGTCCCAATGCATGGGTGTGTATATATTGTTTTGAACTCAGAGTGGCAACACCTTCAGGTTGCCATTTAGTTATTAAGTGTATATAAGGTATCTCTCGGCAATCATTCCTTAATGACTGGGATAATCTTAGGTTTAGAGGTCATGTCAGGTCATGTCAGGTAAATCCTTTTTAGCACCATATGCATGCTTTGAACTCGCAGTGGCAACACCTTCAGGTTGCCAGTTTGTTATTAAGTGTATATGTATATAAGGTGTCTCTCAGCAACCGTTCTTTTACATTCTGTTCTTTCCCCTGAAGATGTGAATTACACGAAAGCGCTTGGGACTCCGTGTTTATTTTTCCTTCCTTGTGGATTTACGCATATTCCTGGATCACGTGCCACCAAGTGATATATATATATACAGTAACTTCAAATACACCATGAAGCAAATAGATGCAATCCAACCACTGGAGAAAGGAAACAGGAACAGTTAGTAATTTCGTTTATTACATCTTCAGCCAGAGTCAATACAAGGGTGGCAAGTCGGAGTCTAAATACACACAAGGCCAAAGGGGGAGGGGCGGAGGGAGAGGGGAGAGAGGAAGGCTAATCCAAACAGAAAACATCTGGCCCGGCCTCACCTTACCTCACCTCACCTGCCCATTTAGTCGGGTGGAAACCTTTTCCTCACCAAATCTGTTAATATTTTGTCACGCCTAAAATGTCCATAGCTCATGTTTACATTTTATCATATGTACCAGAAATTAGACAAGACTCACTGAGCAAAATGTGTAGGATGAGACTGTGTGTGTGTGTAGAAGAGACGCATCCTATTCGAAACATGCTTGATAAAGAGCCCATAATATATGAACTGTGTGAGTGTGTGTGTTTTCTATCTCCATAACTGTACCAAAAATGTATGATTTTTATTATTATTATTATTATTATTATTATTATTATTATTATTATTATTATTATTATTATTATTTTACGCGTGTTTATTTACTACATTTTCGTTTCATGTTTCCTGGAGAATAAAATTAAATTATTTTTCAAGTAATGATTGCCTTTTAGCATAAAATTAAGAGTTACTGGTACAAAATGGATTTATTTTATCAAACCTGACTTCCAACACAACCTGACAAATACCACCTGCTATATAATTACACCTCAACAACACACAACACCTGAAAACCACCAAACCATTGCTATACCATCAATCTCGGTCGTTATCACACACACCACCCTATCCTACCCTCGTCTTAACTTTCATGTTATCAGTCACTATTAGACATATTAAACTATAATTGAAAAACATAATACATGCTTCAATTTCATATGTATAAATTTTATGTGCACGAGTGACTGTATCTTCTGTAGTACAGAGAGAGACACAGAGATGGGGGAAAGAAAGGGGGGGGGGGGAGGAGAAAAAGGGGTGAAGGAGGGAGAAAGATGGAAGGAGGGAGAAAGAGGAGGGAAGGTAAGAGAAAGAGGATTAAAGGTGAGAGAGGGAGGAGGAAAGGCAAGAGAGGAAGGTGGGTGGAGCTTAGGGACTATCGTCACAGGTAGGGTTCATGTAACCTTGGTTACAGGTATATACGTCATTAATTAAAACCTTGTTCGTTTCCTTATTACCAAGACTCTAAGTAAAGTGCCCTTATTATGCAATTTTGGTATTGCAGTATATCGCCGAAAATTAGCGGATGGTGTAAAACAATGTGTGGCAAAATATCATACTGATCCGACTGTTGGTTAATAAGTTATTCCCGAAAAACAGTGACACACGGTCTCTGAAACCCATAGTAACACCCACACACAACCACCACCCTTTCTCTCTCTCTCACCAACCTGGCAGTCTCTCTCTATCTCTCTCACACACACACCAACCCACCACCCTGACCCTCTCTCTCTCTCTCACATACACACCACCCTGACAGTCTCTCTCTCTCTCTCTCTCTCATCCCCCTTTCCTTTCCACAGGTACATAGCCATAGTTGTACCTCTGGCACCACAAATGTCCAAGACCACATCTGGTATCACCATAGCAGCAGTGTGGGGTTTGTCAATATTACTGGCTCCACTTTCTTTACTCTACTCCACCACGGTCTCGGTTACGTAAGTGTTGCATTATATTATCCTCTCTTCACTTCTTCTTGTTGTGGTGGTGG
>JAWZYT010001076.1:407500-408869 GCA_034508575.1 Petrolisthes manimaculis | reverse complement strand
CACTCATGCATTCATCCATATATACATACATGCATTTATTCATGTATAGATACATGCATTCATTCATATATACATACATGCATTCATTCATTCATACATACATATACTGTATACATACACACTTATATATACTGTACATAATTACATACATACATACATTCATATATTCCTACAACACCTTCCAATAAAACCATCTCGATAATTGATACCAAAATTATAGCTATTGGTTACACACACACACAGAGAGTTACATAGATAGAGTTACATAGAATCACAGACCACAACAGACCTTACGGTCCACACGGGGTGATCTGATTGGGGTTACAGCCTTTATTGTGTTAAAAAGTGTCAAGTGCACAATATGTCAGGAACACACACACACACACACACACACACACAATCTGTCACAAGAATTTTATGCTCTGCTGGAAACTGGTCTCATCAGTGTTCTCTCTCTCTCTCTCTCTCTCTCTCTCTCTCTCTCTCTCTCTCTCTCTCAGACAAACTGCAAGCGTTATTTTTTCATCTTGGTGGAAAGGTTAAAAACTATTTCATTTAAATTCTTCTCCACCTTTTCCTTCTCTCTCTTTACCTCTTCCTCCTCCTCCTCCTCATCCTCCTCCTCCTCCTCCTCCTCCTCCTCCTCCTCCTCCTCCTCCTCCTCTTCCTCCTCCTCCTCCTCCTCCTCCTCCTCCTCCTCCAGCCTCTCCCTTTACCTCTTCTTCCTTCACCTCCTCCTCCTCTTTCTTCAACCTCTCCCTTTTCATAATCCACCTCTTCATCTCTCTCCTCCTCCAGCTCCTCTTTTTATCTCCTTAACTTCCTCTACTTCTCCTCTAAGTATACACCCTCCTTCTCCCTACTCCATCTACCTCTTCCTCCTCCTTCTACTTCCTTCTTCCCCTCTTCCTCCTCCTTCTACTTCTTTCTTCCCCTCTTCCTCCTCCATCAACTGTATCTCTTCCTCCTCCTTCATCTACCTTTTTCTCATCCTCTTCTACTTTCTCCTCCTCCTCCTCCTCCTCCTCCTCCTCCTCCTCCTCCTCCTCCTCCTCCTCCTCCACCTCCTCCTCCTTCTTCTTTTCCTTCTCCTTCTTGTTGGTTTCAGTCAGCAACTTTTTGAGTGGACAAGAGACAATGGTAACAACTTGCCCTCACTCACTCACTCACTCACTCCTTCACTCACTCACTCACTCCTTCACTCCTTCACTCACTCCTTCACTCACTCACTCCTTCACTCACTCCTTCACTCACTCCTTCACTCACTCACTCACTCCCTCCTTCACTCACTCACTCACCTCACTCACTCACTCACTCACTCACTCACTCACCCCTTCACTCACTCACTCACTCCTTCACTCCTTCACTT